>CAJQZJ010034397.1:89247-104176 GCA_907164525.1 Lophiomys imhausi
ACACACACACACACACACACACACACACACACACACACACACACACAGGTATAGTTATTCTTATACATGTGAACCCAGATGCCCTGTAGATTTGTATACTCTATACCTTGCACAGCAGGGCCTTTTCTCATGGGCGTGGGTGATAGTTATATCCATGTGGTATGCTGCTGAGCACTTATGGACACAGGACCCTGAACCCGACCCCCTCTGTGTCTCCTTTTCGCCAGCGTGCCAGCACACCTACCTCTTCGTAGAGGCGCTTCAGGAAGCTCGACTCCTCCACCAAGGCCTCCACGTTGGCCTCCAGGTCTGATTTACGTAAGTAGGCACAGTCCACGTCCTGAGAGGGGACAGAGAGGACGAAAACGTGTGGAAAGGTCCAAGGATAGGTGGTCTGGCCAACATGGTGACTGTACCTGGAGGTCGCAAAGTCTGCTCCCCACCTCCCCGCCTTGCAAGCAGACTCTCACCTTCTTTAGAACCACAAACTCATTCTCTGCTGAGGCCCTTAGAGCCACCTCCTCTTCATACCTGGATGTGGGGGGAAGGACTAGAATTCAGCCCACAAGTTCTTCCAGGGGTCATAAAAGGGATTAAACCTTTCCTGGTGTGACTTTGTCTTAGTGTGACCTGTTTGTCCATTGCTTCTGGCTAGGTCTTGCCTGGCTTGTATCCCCAAGCCCTTTGCTTCTGGGGTGGGTTCCGGATAGCACATTTTGCCCCACCTAAAATCATTCTGGCATCCTAGGTTCAAAGAGCACTGTGCTGGTGGGGAGAGCCCTCAGCCTGGTGCTCAGAGGAGGAAGGCAGGCAAGGAATGGGGACAGCGGTGGGACTCCCACGTGAATTCCTGTCCTCATTTCCTGGGAGCCAGTTCTCGCCCATTAGATCCACTGGATACTCTCCCAAGGCCCAGGGAGTCCTGTGGGGATCCTACAGGAGCTGCAACAGAGCCTGACCACCCACCTTCCCTGAAGGCATGCACACTCACTTCTTCTTGAAGCCCTCCATGGCCTCCTGCACGTGGTTGAGCTCAGCAGCCAGCCTCCCGCTGTCGGCCTCCACACACTCAGCCTCCCGCCTCAGCGTGTCGATGTAGCCCCCAAACAGCGGCTCCAGGTTGCTCTCACAGCAGCGCTGGTTCTGGTAGAACTGCCACTTGGTCTCCAGAAGCTTGTTCTGCTGCTCCAGGAAGCGCACCTGCCATTCAGGGGGAGGAAGAAGACTTAGTGGGAGTTTAGAAAGTGTGCATGTGTGTGTTGTATGTGTTTGTGTGTGTGCTGGTGTTGGGTTGTGTGTGTTTGTGATTGTGTGTGTGTGTGTGTGTGCGCGTGTGTGGCCTCCTTTGCTAGCGCTCTCTGCCCTCTCATGCTGGCTGAACAGCACTGAACTTTGGCCCAGAGCCATAAGTCAGGCTCAGCTCAGCAGCTGTAGGTGGCAAAGCTGTTGAACCTCTTGTTATGCTTCTGACTTCTGTGATAATAATGTTATAGTTGTGAGGACTCAGCCAGTTCAGAACAATCCCTGACATGTAGCAGGGATAGCAAGTCAGTGAACCTACTCTAATTACTAGTGGTCCTTCAGTCATTAATTTCCAACAAACACATCTCCAGTATTCACTTTGTGGTGCCCTGACCAGTGCTAGGACCCCCTGCCCCCCACACATATGCCATACAACACACATATGTACACACACACCACATACCACACTACACATATACATTCACATATACACTCCCCACATGTATACACACACAGTCACACAAACACACCATGCTACACACCACACACAACACCATGCCACACATATACTTTACATGCATGCACATACATACACACACCACACCAAATCTCACCACACAGCACACACACATACCATACCACACACATACAACATATGCCACACCACAATACACCATACCATATAATACACTACATACACACACACCGTGTCAAACCACAGCATACAACACCACACTCACTATGCACACACTCACACATGCTCACACACGCTACACATGCTCACACACACACAAAATACCTCCATGGCTGTCTTCTCATGTCTATGTCTAAGATCTTTATATTTTTATATGTCCATGTCTTCATCTGTTTCTGTCTTTCTCAATGTCTTTGTTTATTTCTGTTTCTATGTCTTCGCCTGTCTATTTCTAAGGTTTTTGTGTCTATCTTGTCTATGCTTTTGTCTGTTTCTATATATTTGTGTCTGCCTATGACTATGAAGTTCATTCATTTATCATGATTCTGTGTGCGATTTCATCCACATTGTAGACAGGGAAGCAGACTGCTGAGGATGGGAGGACAGGCTCCACCCACTGGCGGAGTGATGTCCCGTCCATTGCCTTCACAGTGTGTCTGGATGGTGTCCCTAAGCTCTCTCAGCTCTATTGGTTATTATAATATGATTGTTAAGATCTACCCATGGGGTGATTTTGAGGATTTATTGAGACCAGTAAAGAAAAAGTATCAGGTATGTCATTTCTGTGGTCTCCATAATCTCAAACCTGACCGACTCTTTAGCCTTAGGCTCCCTTCCCACAGCCAATTGGGAGGCAGCTGCTCAACTTCGATATTTTGCCAGCACTGTAGGTGTCCTTCCAGGCAGTTAGCCGCCACACCTCCTCCTCCCGCCACACCTCCTCCTCCCACCACACCTCCTCCTCCCGCCACACCTCCTCCTCCACTACTGTCTTTGGAAAAGAGATAGAGACCATTGACATTTACCGAATGCTGCCATTCGCTTGTACTTTCCATAACCGAGTTCTCAAAATCCTCACAAACCCACGAGGCAGGTCCTGCTATTCAAGGGTGTATCCTGCCTGGGGTGTCACACTGCTGAGAGTCAGAGCCAGCCCATGAGGAGCCAGTGTGACCTGAGTCCCTTGCACTTCCCATGCTCCGTGGCACAAGCCCCTGTGCCTTTGCTTGTATGTCCTCCAATCTTCTTGCCCTCAGCCTTCAACCAGGCTTTCAGGGACACTCCGGCCTTTCATATTGTCCTCCGACAAGCACATGTGTGTGTGTGCACACACACTTTAAACCATAGACTCAATTTCTAGACTACATCGTAAACTTTCCAAGTACCAAATGAAGGCAATGGGTCCATCCATCTACCTGGGTCTGCGTTTCTTCCCATCTCCTCTCCCTAACTTGGCAGTCAGTTTGTCTCCCCAACAGACTGGGACCTTCCCAAGGGAGACCAGGGCTGAGGTCTGCTCTGGGCTGATCCAGGGCACCCACCTTGTCAATGAAGGCCGCGAACCTGCTGTTGAGGCACTTGATCTGCTCCTTCTCCTCGTGCTTCACGCACTGAGCGTTGGGGTCGATCTCCAGGTTGAGGGGCGTGAGCAGGCTCTCATTGACGGAGACTGAGGTGATGCAGGGGGCGCTGGGCCCGCAGACGCCCCCGGAGCGGTAGCCGAAGCTGCGTCCACAGGAGCCAGAGCGGAAGCCGCCCACAGCCATGCGTGGCCCACAGGGGCTCGGGTTACAGAGGCTTCGGCTGCTGAAGCCAGTCAATCCCCGGTAGCAGGACACTCCTCGGAATGGAGCAGCACTGATGCAGCAGCGGTTGCCGGTTTTGGGGGCCACAGCCGAGCAGGAGCTGAAGTTTCTGGTAACTCCACATCCTGGGCTGATCCTGTAGGAGCGACAGGACATGGTGCGAGCTGAATGGTGTCTAGGCGGCTGTGGGGCTTTGTGTAGGCTGCAGAGGGAGTGCGGGGACTTGGAATCCTTCAGGTCTCTCTGATCCTCTGTGGTCCTTTTATTGGTGGGGAGAGCTGGGGTTGGCTGCGTAAAAGCAGTGAAAAGCCATTTTATGTTGTTTATGGGCTTGGGGAGGTTGCCAGGAACTCCTTAAGGACTCATCTTAAAGGTGAGCTCAGAGGCGACTTGGGCTCCGTAAAGGATTGAAGATGTTATTAGGGACACTGCACAGCAGTTTTCATCTTCAAAGCTCTTTACACACGTTAAGTAATTAATTTTCACACAGTCTCTCTGAGATGGCCTCAACCCACACCAGGAGACGGATTTGAACTTTGTAACGATCTGGGGGTGGCTAGGTTTGGGATAAGAGCGGGGGCTGGGGAAGCAACAGGTGCCTGGAGCACCAGGTCCGGCGAGACTCAGGGTGTCCCTGCTCTGACACCTGGCCCCACACAGATGTATTTTCCTGTCCGTCACTGTAGCGTCACACTCCCCATCAACTTGCCTGAAGGTGGTTCAGGACCGGAGGGGTAGTTTTAACCATGTTTCCTCAAGGAACGAGGGCTGGGGAAGATGGTCCCTTAGAACCTTCTCAATTCCAGCCCAGAGAGCTATGGTCTAGAGCCTGCCTGTCTTTCTCACTCAGCAAAAGTGCAAACCACTGAAGTTTCAGTGGCCACATAATGACCACTTGTGGGTAATAGAGAAACTCCTCTTCAACTGCTTTATTCCATGTGGCCAAAAAAGAAAGGTGTACTCAACCTTGAGGTAAGGTAACCTGTGCTTGTCAGCTAGCTCTGGGCCCCTTTCATTTACTCCTTAAGAAAAAGCATGTCTTGTAAGTGTCTGTCCCTTTCAAGACCACTGGCCAGTGCAGAGAACCTGTTCACAGACTGTCCCAACACTGTGACCTCTCGGGGTCTGTTTTGACCTGCTTTGTGTGTCCAAGGATGGGAGGGGTGGTGGCTCACTTCTGTCAGAGGACCCTGCATTTCTGTCTCCTGGAGGCCTCTGCGAACCACTGCTTTCAAACCTCCCTGTTACCTGTGTGTCCCTGGGCCACCGATTAGGATAATGATGCCATTCCTCTAATGTTTGTGGAGCACAAACACCAAGGATGTGGTCTCTGCCCCCAGGGAGGCTCTGCAGACTCCTGAGAAATTAGATCCTTAAGGAAGGAGAGAGCTGGTGAGCTTGTCTTCCAGAACCAAATAATCTCTCTCAAACATATTTTGCTCATGCCTTGGGTCTTCCCTCACATCCTTGACCTGGCCACCTCAGGTCTTCAACTGGCATTAGGTGGATGGACATCTATCCTATGTCCCACTCTGTTTCATTAGGGGAAGTGGAGAGACTTTGGGAGCTGGTGGGGGACACGCAAGTGGTCCCTAGTTTGCCCTAAAGGACACAATGACAGTGGTCCCTCAGAAGAAAGCAACAGGGGTTAGCAACTGGGGTAGTGGGGTCAAAGCTGTAAGACCTAGTTCAGCTTGGACCCTTTGGACCCAGTGTCTTTGGAAGCTCTTCACCTCTCTAAATCGCCCTTCACCCGCCCCTGTTCCCTTCTAGAGTTTGATTCTATTCAAACCCTCCTTGCTGGCTGAGGCAAGTAGCAAATGTGAGACTGGTGTCTGAGGGATCATAAAGGTCTATGCAAGGGAAGAGCTGGAGGTGGGGTCGGAAACATCCTCACCCCACCCCCAGATGTGTGGGCCAGTTCTGGCCCCACCCTTAGCTTTTGCCTCCTTTGCAGATTTGCAACTTCTTTACCTTTCAAGGCTGCATTTAAAGTTTCCTCGGCTTGATTTCACTCTTATAAAAATTTTGGAGTGGAGCCTGGAGGTGGAGAGAGAGGGAGCATAGGGGATGACTCCCAGCTTCTAGCTGTGACTGGGGTCCAGGGTTGGGACAGTAAACTCATTGGCTATCTTTTGTGTAGACCTGGAGCTCGCACTGAAGGCAAAAGGATTCCTGTGCCACAGCTGAGAGCCAGTGGGAAGCCTCCACCCTCCTCTCCTGTGCTGCTGCATCAGGTTCTCCTCCTGCTGTCCTGGGGGTTGCAGATGGGCTTTGTCCCTAGGGACTCACACCCAGTCCTCAGCTTTCTCCTTACAGCACATGCAAATTAGTATTCGTGTTCCCTGCCACTACCCAGAATCAGTTAGGGCACTAAGGCTAGCAAAGGCCTGGCTGTCCACTGGCTGTTTCAGGCAGAGCTCCTAAGTCTGGGCCGGCAGGGAAGGGAGAAGGGTACAAGCTGTTCAGGTGTGTGTGTCTCGAGGTCTTGAGGTGCAGAGAAAGGATGGCTGTCTGGCTCAAGAAGTCTGCCTCTGCCACTGCAGCACCAAGCCCCCCTGACAGGCTGCTCAGCAAAGCTGTCCCCACAAAGTTCTGGTTGCATTGGCTGGGTCAAAGACAAAGGGGACAGGGAGGCCAAGTCCTCAGTGCTGACCCTAGGAGCACAGGGCTAGTGAAAAGCTGACAGGCCAGGTCAGTCTGGGGCAGCTGTCCTGGAGGGACCCAGAGATCTATTGTGTGGGAGGGAGAGGGAACCCATAGTCCCACGCCTGCCCGTCTCTACCTATCACCTGGACACCGTGCTGGGGACACCAAGGTCCATGACCAGGAGCTGTCAGTGTCAGGAGCTTTGAGGACAGGTGGGAACAGGTCTCTCCGTTGTCCTGCCCATCAGTCACTATCCATCTCTGTGCAGCAGGCTCTATACTGTTCTCTCTACTTCTAAGTCTTCTATGCAGTTATGCCTTTGCCTGGTATGTTCCAGAACTGCTCTTCCTCTTGCAGGAAGTGTTGTGAGGTACTCGTAGGGAGGGAAGTTGTGATTACTCGTCCTCTCTGCCTCGTAAGATGCCTTTGTGGGGTCCCGGCTCACTCGGTTCATGCCCTTTTATAGTTATTGTATCTAGTGGTGTCTTCCATCATGGCTTTGCTCCTGTTCCCTTCTGGTCTCACATCTTTTAAGACCCCACCCAGTGTTAGAACTTCCACTCAAGAGTCTATGACTATCTTTTAATTTGAAATGCTTCCAAGTGACCGTTTCTAGGAAGCCTTCAAAAGCTAACTGAATGAAAAAGGCCCTGCCTACCCTGGAGTCCCTAGCTTCTGAGGCTCTCTCTGAGTCACCTATAGTCTACAGTGGTCATACTGGTGTTATTTGGGGGCCCAGGCACTCACACCTCCTTGCCCTGCTTGGTCCTCTCTTCCTCCTTGGTACCAAGGCTAGGTGCTCTGGGCCAGTCCTATCGTCCCTACACTGGGCCTCACTGCCTCCCTTTCCTTTGGCCCTATCCTCTGGGTTTGGAATCCTCTACTTGCAGGAAGTCTTCTTGGATTTATCAGAAGGCAGGAGATACTTCACTGGACCTGCTCTGCCTGGCCCTGGAGGCACCTGCTGACCCGTCCAGCTCCATTTGTGTCTGCCTGGCTGCCTTCTCTCTTGGACCAGCCCTGGAAGGTTCTCCATAGACCAGATTCATCCCAATTATGGCTATAGGGGCCTTGTGGACATCTAGCTCTCCTCAGGAATGGCTTTCATTTTAAAACTTTCCCAGCTACACTTTAACTATGCCCCCACATCTGTGCCAAATGCTCATGGCTGGGACAGCTGTTTAAGGGGATTCTTGTACCCCCTGACTCTTCCTTCAATGTTTACAGATCCTGGAAGGTTTCAGAGACATAGGGAGCAGCTGGAGGAACAACTGTCCCTTTCTGGGACATCACAGGCTTCTCTCATATCTGGTAGCTAAACTGCTCCTTGCCCTGTACCCACTCCTTTCTCATGGCTTTCCCTCCAGAGACTCCAAGAGACTCCATTCTCTCCCAAGCTGTCCTTCCATGCCGCGCCCCCTGCCCCCCCATCCTCAAATCCTCCCAACAGTGACCTTCCTGGTCCTGTAGCTGCTCTGGCGAGGACACACACTCTGACAGCAGCCTCTAGTCCAGAACTGGCCATGTTAGTGGTTCTGAATGTTTTACTTTGTTTTTTAGCAGTAGAAACATCCTCTAAATCTCAGGAGGAAGATGCCTATATAGAGCCATGGAAACATTCCTGGGTATCCACAGGAGACTGGTTCAGGAACCCTGAGGATAATAACAAAATCCAAAGACAAAGCCAGTTCCTTCTACAAGAGGGTGTAGGATTTGTGTGGATCTTGAGCAGGACAAGGAAAAGCCTGCAGTGTTTGGTGCAGGTGCGGTTTCCTCTGCTGCGTTTGGCTGAACCACAGACCCAGAAAACGGCTGTGCATTTAATTTTGCATTTAGCTACAGAACAGACAAGCTGGGTCTCCCTGCTGCTGCCTCCAGCCCCGCAGACCCTACTCTCACCTCGGGAGACCTACCCGTCTTGTTAGGTTGGATTGTCATTTACCTGTTCTAATGTCCCAAGGACACCTTATTTCACCTGGAGTCTGAAGAGTGGGTGACCAGACCTTGCTCGGCCTGTCCCTTTGCCTCCTCACATCTCTTTCCTCCGATCTCGGCACCCACACGGGCCCGTGAACATGACAGGACCTTGCCTGCCTCAGCTTCTGCCTGCCTATCCTTTCTGATCAGTGCTCTCTTCTTATCCACATGGCTTGCTCCATTGCTTCTTGTGTGTCTTTTGTACAAATGTCATCTTTCAAAATTGGTAGCCTGCCCTGCTACCCTAGGGCTGCCTCCATCTGGCTTACCTTCCTCTGGTTACTGTGTCTGTCTGTCTCTGTGTGTGTGTGAGTAGCAGCAGTATATACACCCATGTGTGACCTTGTGAAGGCCAGAGGTAAACTTCATTTATCTTCCTCAACTCTTCTCTATTTTGTTTTCTGAGACAGGATCTCTTTGCAGAACCTGGAGCTCTCGGTTTTGGCCAGGCTGGTGAACTCTGCAAATTTACCTGTCTCTGCCCATTGCACTGGGGTTAGAGATGTTCATGGCCACACCCTGGTTTTTATGTGGGTGCTGAAGATCCACTTAGGTCCCTGTGTCAAGCACTTTACTCACTGAGCCATCTGTCAGATCCTGATCTACTTAAAAAAAAAAATTAGCACTTAAAACCCACCCAATGCACTGTGTAATCCATACATTCCACATATACACCACTGTGTTTTCCCCTCATCCCAAAGAAGCCAAACAAGAACAGGTCCCCAGCACTTGCACCGGCTCTGAGGACAGGTAGGTGCTTATGTGTTATCTGACTGTGTAAGTGTGGAAATGAATAGCTTTCTCAGATATTTGGAGGAGGGCAGAAAATGTGACTGGTGTGCCGTTCTAGACCCCCCAGGCCAGAGGATCACTCCAAGTTTGCAAACTATGGGACTTAGAACCTCCCACTCATGGCTCTTTCTTGCCCCAGAGTGGTGTGAGCCCTCTTAGTGACCACTGCCAGGGATACAGGAGTCTGCAAATACAGCTGTGTTACGCTGGTGAGAGTGAGATAGGATTCTTCTGTAAGGTTTTTATTGATTAATGTAACATTTGGGTCCTAAATACAATTTTGGTGGGGAAAAATGTTTTTTTTTTGATGTTTCTTTATTACTTCAGGTTACATCTCCATCACAGTGCCCTCTTTCCATCCCTCCCAGTGCCGCCCTCCCACCCTCTACCCCCTATCCTTTCCATCACACTCCTCTGGAGTGGAATGTCCCTACATATTTGTCCCCCGCCCCAGTTCAGCAGTCATATGAGGGCCAAGAGCCTCCTCATACACTGGGGGCCTACAAGGCAGCACCACTAGGGCAAAGTGTCTCACTGACAGGTAACAAAGTCTATGTTCCTGTTCCCTTTGGTGCATTGGCTGTAGTATAGATATCCTGTAGTATATGGCTAAAATCCGATTATAAGTGAATAGATGCCATGTGCATCTTTCTGAGTCTGGGTTAGCTCACTCAGGATGAGCTTCTCTAGTTCCATCCATTTGGCTGCAAATTGCATGATTTCGTTGTTTCTAGTGGATGAGTAGTATTCCATTGTGTAGATGTACCACAGTTTTTTTTTTTTTTAATCCATTCCTCGGTTGAGGGACATCTGGGTTGTTTCCAGTTTCTAGCTATTAAAAATAAGGTTACTATGAACATAGATGAGGAAACGTTCTTGTGGTTTGGTGAGGAATCCTTTGGATATATACCCAGAAGTGGTATGGCTAGGTCTTGAGGTGGAGCTATTTCAAGTTTTCTAAGATATCGCCAGACTGATTTCCATAGTGGTTGCACAAGCTTGCACTCCCACCAGCAATGGAGGAGAGTTCCCCTTTCTCCACACCCTCGCCAGCATGTGCTGTCATTTGAGTTTTTGATCTTAGCCATTCTGACAGGTGTGAGATGGAATCTCATAGTCGTCTTTGAAAGCTGCTATTTCCTGCTTTGGACTACTCTCTAGCACACATTTCTAGAGCTGGTAGCCAGCAGAGGGCAGCAAACGCCCTCAGTTGGCCTGCCTGACACTTAGGAAGGAGCAGGGAAGGCCAAGGAGGTGTCTTGAGTTGCCCAGGACACCAACCCTTTGGGAGCTGGAAGCTGCCCTCAGATGCCTGCGCCTACCTGGCATCCACCTTGGTTGTGATTGCAGTAGGAGGGCTGTTGTCCCTGGCTGTCCCTCACTAATAATAACAGTGCAACTTCATCAACACAACATCAAGGGTTCTTGTGAAGCTCCTACTGTGTACCAGACTGCAGGCTAGCTAAGTGCTTCCGGCATGAGTGTGAAGTTGACAACAATTTGAGGTTGGAACTGGGTGTCCAGTTTACCACCGAGACAAGCGGCTCCTTAATGTTCAGGGACAGGCAATCATGTGTCCCTGTGTAGGAGTTTAACCTATTAGATCTTGGGTTTGCTTCTGTCTACTGGAAGCAGAAGAGGGGAGTTCATGTCCTCAGCACCATGCTTGGACCATGTGCATCACAAGCGATTATTAAGGTGGGTCTGTTTACGTCCGTGACTTTATTATTTGTTTTTGGTCTTTCTGATATTAGCTTCTATCATCCCTTTGTTGTTTTCTTTAGATGACTTGAATATTTAAAAGTATTCCTTTAGGGGTTGGTGAGATTGCTCGGTGGCTTTCTGTACATGCTTGGTGACCTGATTCTGATTCCCAGAACTGAACCCATGTAAAGATTAGGGAGAGAATATACTCCACCAGGTTATCCTCTGACTGCCCCACCATTATAAATAAAAATTCAAACATTTACTTAAACTTATCTACAGCAGCAATGTATATAATGAAATATTATTGGCCTGAAAGTATTTATATAGCTCGAGCTAGCCTCAGACTTACTACCTCGACCTCCTAAACACTAGGACTGCACATGCACCAGCACTCCTGACGAGAACTTGGCTGTCATCACTTCCATTCCCATTTCCTTCATCTTCCAGTTGTGATGGATCAAACTTCTGGGTCCATTGCCAGCTAACCTGAGGAGGCTGCCATTTTTGTTTTCAACAGTTGCACACACTTGGAAGACTATAAAGGAAGCAAGACAGTCTCTTACATCTAGCCAGATGCTTCCTGTCACCCTCCCTTCATTCCTGGCCCCCATGGTTCCCTACCAGGTCATATCCCTTCATTTTGAAGAGCTCAGGCCCCTGTGTCAGAACAGAGGGGACGCCTGTCGGGAACTTCTCTCATGAAGCAAGCCTGTCTTTTCTCTTCCTGTCTTTGCTTTGGAAGAACGGGCTCGCTGGCTGTGGAGTCCTGTATTTGCAGGTCAGGGACGCAGCTCCCTGGTAGAGGGCTTGTCAAGCCCACAGGTAGAAACAACAGACAAATAAGCGCTTGAAGTTCTTTCCCTGCTTGGCCCTCGGCCCTCGCAAAGCATTGCCTCACTGTCTGTGCGCCTCATGAGAAATCTACGCATTGCCTCACTGTGCGTCCCATGAGAAATCTACGCATTGCCTCACTGTCTGTGCATCTCATGAGAAATCTACGCATTGCCTCACTGTCTGTGCGTCTCATGAGAAATCTACGCATTGCCTCACTGTCTGTGCGTCTCATGAGAAATCTACGCATTGCCTCACTGTCTGTGCGCCTCATGAGAAATCTACGCATTGCCTCACTGTGCATCTCATGAGAAATCTACGCATTGCCTCACTGTCTGTGCGCCTCATGAGAAATCTACGCATTGCCTCACTGTGCGCCTCATGAGAAATCTACGCATTGCCTCACTGTGCGTCTCATGAGAAATCTACGCATTGCCTCACTGTCTGTGCGTCTCATGAGAAGTCTACGGTGATTTAAATTAGTGCCTCCCTACGCTACATGCCACTTTTTTCAGCTTACTATTTTTGGGCCCTTTTCTTTTTGTTCTCTCTAGTTGATAATGGCTATATTTCTGCCTCCAAGACATTGGCTCTTTCCTTTGTCTAATCTTTTTTATTTGAAGTTCTTCACTGTTTGCCCTTTCCAAATATTCTATTTTTCAGTTCTCAAATGTCTAATTGGTTTTGTCTCTTATCGTTTGTTCTCCACCATTGAGAACTTCTCCCTCACCCCCTTTCTTTCTTTATTAACGATTGAACCTAGGCAAATACTTGAACATACTGGACAAGTTCTCTAACACTGATCTATGTTCCAGCTCCCTTTAAGCTTTCTATTTTGAGGCAGGGTCTTGCTAAGTTTCTCAGGCTGTTCATGAACAGCCTGTATTGAAACAGGGAGGCCTTGTATTGAATTTGTAACTTTCCTGCCTCAGCCTTCTGAGTGCTGAGATTATAGGCCTGAACTAAAAGGCCCAACTTGCCCTTTTATTCATTTCAGATGTGTTTCTCTTTGCCTTATACAGTATGGTTACAGTAGTTGCTTTATAGTCTCTGTTTGATAATCCCCACAGCTATATCATTGGTGGTGAGTGCCTGTTGACTCTCCAACCCCATGAGAATTGCTTACATTTTCTTGACTCCTTTAAACATCAAAATGACTTTACACACACACGCACACATGCACTCACGCATACACACACACACACACACACGCACTCACGCATACACACACACACGCACACATGCACTCACGCATACACACACACACGCACACATGCAATCACGCATACACACACGCACACATGCACTCACGCATACACACACACACGCACACATGCACTCACACATACACACACACACACACGCACACATGCACTCACGCATACACACACACGCACACATGCACTCACACATACACACACACACACACACACACACACACACACGCACTGAAGTTGGTGTCGTGTTGACTCAGGGTCCTTTGGGAATGTTCACATTTGGTTTGGTTTGGTTTTAGTGGGGAATCAGCCCAGTGAGCTTCAGGCTGCCTGCTCCAGCTCTCCTGGAGGGGTGGTGGTGCCAAATCCTGCTCAGTTTCCCAAGCCTGTGCTGGCTGCTTTGTGGCTGTTCTGTGGGGTCACTTGGGGCTTTGCTAGAATGTGAACAGAGTGGTAGTGTAGTTTAAAATCTCCAAGCCCTTGGAATGTTGCTTTGGGCACCATGCCAGTTCAAGGTGAAGTTCAAGGCGAACCCAGGACATGGGTAGAGTCACAGGCGAGCCCAGCACATGGGTGGAGTCACACACAGAGGCATTTCCTTCTCCAGTTTTCCAGTCGACCCAGCCTGCCTTTCTCAAGAACCTCTTTTCCTGGTTCCTCATGCCAGAGCCACCAAACCTCTCAGGGTTTTCACCACAATCCTGCTACAAATTCCTGCCAAGCCCTGCAGAGCCCGGCCCTAAGTCAAAGCCACAAGAGAGAACAGAACATGAGCTCTGCTTTTGTATTTTCCAACTCACAAGAGTCCCTTTCCTTTTATGTTTGGGTGGAAAGTCTTTTCATGGGGATCTCAGCTGTCCAAGTTATGGTCTCCCATTCCACAGCTGGGGCCCACCCTCAGCTCAAGGCCTCGGGAACAAAGAGAATAAATACATGGTCACTTCTTGAAGCTTGCCTTCTGCCATGATCTGCCTGTTTTTGTGTGCTTTTCAGGATACTCAAATAGTTGCCTTGGAATTTATCTAGACTGTTACATCTTATTTTATTATTTTTAATCTTCTTTACATCTGGGGATTGGATCCAGGGATTTACTTGTGCAAAGAACAAACTCTACCACTGAGTCACACCCTCAGCCCCCCTGGTTTGCTTTCTGAAAGATTCTTCTGGCTGCTGTTTGAGCACAGATTCAAGGAAGGTAGAGGAAGTAAGGACCGGTTAGAAGTTGACTGCAGGCGTCCAGTTGAGAGTTAGCAGTTTAGGTGTAAATACCAGCCATGGAGGTGAGAGTAAACAGCTGGATTGTGGATTTTACTTGAGGGTTGAGATGACAAGGTTTTCTGATGGAGTGATTATGGGTATGGGAGCGGGTAAAGATGACTGCAAAGATTTGGGCGCAGCCAACTGAACAGTACTACTGGCCACTAAGTGCCACACTGCCTGGCGGTACAGGGACCTGATGCTGTAGACACCACCTCTGCTGTGGAACCCAGCACTGGAGAAACTGAACAAGAGCTGCTGACAGAGCAAGGGGAAGGAAGGCTCCACATTCCTGAGGTCCATTAATGTTTATTGAGATACCCGTTGGCAAAGCTTAATGTTGTGTCAACTGGCACAAATGAAAAGGGTCAGTTTGGAGCTGGGTCAGTAAATTGGTCACTGTTGTGGGGTGGTTGTTGGTCTGGCTTAGACACCAAGGCCTCTTTTGATGCTCCTGCCTCTGAGGGATGCATGTGAGTTCGCACTTGGAGATGAGGTAGATGGTCAGGGGCTCCTGGAGCAGAGTGCAAGGGACTGGGAAGCCCCGAGTATGAGCTGAGTGACATGCAAGTGTTCAGGCTAGGGTCTGAAGAAGGCATCATGTGTGAAGAATCAAGGCATGCTCCTGCCTCAGAAGAACGACTGTACTGGGAGTGACTGAGATCCAGTCTCTGACAGCCGAGCCTGGCTGCTGGCTGGGTCCCGAGCTGGTGGACTCCTGGCTCCATTTGCTGTGTCTGGACCGCTAATAATATTCTGCTCAGCTCCAGGCAGGTCCGCCTACTCATCGTGCTCCCAACAACCTTTAGGCTTTTGTGCTTTTGCACAAACTGTGGCCTCTCTTGGGATTCTTTGTCCCACGTGGATGGCTCATTCACCATCCTTTATGTCTCTCTCAGCTGGGTACCACATCCCCATCCTTTATGTCTATCTCAGCTGGGTACCACATCCCCATCCTTTATGTCTCTCTCAGCTGG
>CAJQZJ010034397.1:104186-139158 GCA_907164525.1 Lophiomys imhausi
CTTTATGTCTCTCTCAGCTGGGTACCACATCCCCATCCTTTATGTCTATCTCAGCTGGGTACCACATCGCCATCCTTTATGTCTATCTCAGCTGGGTACCACATCCTCTGAGGAGTTATCATCATTGTCCAAGTCTGTGCTAATCTTCTCCGCACACTGTGGCATCTGTGCTGGTCTTAGTAGAGCATTCAGCCTCTCAAGTCCCTGCTATGTGTCTACCTGCCTCCAAAGACTAGACCAGAAGCTCCTTAAGGGTAATTTTTATTTTAATGAATTTTTATTGCCAGTTATTTGCCTGAGATCATGCCTGGCAGGTAATGGACACTGGGCAGATGTTTACTAAGTGAACGAATGAAAAAATGGCAAGTTGGAAGTAGGGTGCACTGAGGGAGTGGCTGGGAGTGGAGGTATGGGGACAGATTGTGTAGGACCAGAAAGCCATGTTAAAGGGGGTTGGACTACTTCTGAAAGGCAATGGGAAGCCACAGAAGGCTATATAAGCAGGGGAGCCATGATCAGCTTTCTGTCTGAGAAAGACTTCTTTAGTAGCACTGTGCTGAGTAAGTCAGATTGAGACAAGAGTGAGGACAGAGAGACAAGGGTATCAGTAGGGTGATCTCAGAGGGCTTGGTGGTGGGGTAGGAGCTGGAGAATACAGATGGGTTCAGTGTGGTCAGGAAGAAGGTATTCTGACATGGAGAAGAGCGTAGGGATTGGCACTTGTTTTTGGAACCTCCACTCTGTCACCTCTGCCTTACGGAATTGTGAGCTCCTCCCTGGAAAAGCTTGTACCCTTCTTTCCATGCGCCCAGGACACCAGCCCCTGCCTGGGCCACTCTCATTGGGTGAACTAGTGGGCTCTGGTGGGCCACCTCCTCAGTGTGATCTAGATGGACATGCAGGACCCTTGTGAAGTCAGCTCAGTAAGTTTATTGAAAACCCAGAAATACAAAGAGTAGTACAAACAGGCACCCACCCACCCCCAGCCTCCCAGGGTTTGAAGACACAACCCTGCTGCAGCAATAGGGCACAGAGTTGGTCCCCATATTACCACAAGGACAAGGTATATGGAGCTGAAAAGATCACCTCTCCCCGTGCACTCCGCCTACTTGGCAGACTCACACACTGTAGATAAACCAACAACCATAAGAGGAATGGCCAAGATGAGCCACTGGAGGGAGAACCATCATGAGGACTTAGGTGTCCCTGGTGTCACCAAGGACTGTGTGCCCTTTGGGGTCAGGGAGGGGAGGAAGAAGCATGTTCTGCCGGTGAAGGGGAGAAGTGGCAGGCTAAGGACGCCTGTAGACCCCATGCTTACTCCGAATGGTCCCTTTCTCCCCAGGTGCACCTCTTTTGGTAGCAGTACTGAAAATACATTTACTGTGGCTGGAGGCTGAGGAAATTGGGGAGAAGCTGGTGCCACCGGGGCCGTGGATGGTGTGTTTACACAGTGAAAAATCCTTCAGGAGGACATGACTAGGGTTGTGTACTGGCAGGAAGAGTGGCTGGAGATCCCTCAGGACCAGACTCTATGCACCTCAGGGGATAGAAGCAGGGGATGTTAGGTGGTTCTTCTCCAGGCAGTGGCCACCTGGGGGCAGGTGCTCAGTACCTGGTCCTGCGGGAGGTAGCGGTGGACGAGAAGCGGACGCTGGTACTTCGGTTACCACGGCCACTGCTGCAGCTGCTGAAGCCACCCTCAGTGGGCAGTGGGCAAGAGATGCTGGGGGCACAGGCGTCCCCCACCAGCACTGAGCCTCCTCTGGTCCCAGAGCTCAGCAGGTCCCCACCAGCCCTCAGGCTCGAGGAAGCCAGAACCCCTCCAGTGGCATGGATGCTGCTGCTGCAGGAGAAGGTGACTCCACCATTACGGGAAAGGCTGGATCCAGAGACCAAGGACTCGGGGCCACACAGCATACCTCCCCGAGAGCTGCTCACAGCTGTGGAGAAGACAGGAAAGTAATGTTGACCCCAGGACTCGCTAGCCACTCTCTGAATGGCTGAAAGGCCGAGACTACATAGAAGCAGATATCCAGGTGGAAGTGGGAGGAGGGGCTGCCTGTTTCCCTGGGTATGCCCGCAGATGGGCTGCCACTGATGTGTGCATATGTCCATACTGTTAATCTGTGTCACACGTCAGGTGGATTAGGAGAGGCCAAGGGACATGTATCACCCAGCACCTGGAGCAGTGGTCATCATAGAACCACAGGGTGGCCTCCCTGTCGTTAGATTGTGCCTCTCGCTTGTTGCCATGTATCTATCAGACAAGAAATCCTGCCAGCATCAGTTCCTGGCCAGCCATCTCTGCCCCACTGGTGGCTCTGTAGCCCCACTGGGCTCCAGCGGCCCCCACCGGACACAGCCTATACCTCAGGACAGGAATCCAGCTTAGCCTTGCTTGAAACAGCCTCTGCTTGTGTGCTATGCATTCTCTTTTCTGTTTTTGCACCAGAGTCCTGCTGCCCCTGTGGTCTCTGGGCAGTTAGCATTTCTCTCTCCCTGCCACCCAGGCATGAGTTACCTCTTCGACACGGCCTTTCCATTCTTTCTGAGTCTCTGTGATGGTGGCCTACAAGGTCACCATCAAAAGTCAAGAGTCTTTTCCTGGGAACCTTCTCTTCACTTTGAAGGCCATGTAAACCATTGTCTACTCTTTGTTCTGGGAGCCTCTGCTGAAGACACCCCCCAGTCCAGGCACCTGGATAGCCCTGCTCCCCTGAATGTCTTGGCCAGACCAGCCATCTCAGAAGCCTCCCGACTCCCACAAGTGCCAAAAGGGAATTTGAAGGGGAGAGAAGAAATGGGCTGAGAAAAGGCTAGATACTTACATATGTTTACTGGCCCAACACCTTCACAAATCCTGAGGAGAGAGAAAAAGGGGTTTATGTGAGCTATGAACCCTATGGTGTCAGGGGAGGTTCTTGCCTGGGTAGACCAGGGACTGGTGAGTCTCACCCCCAACGGTTAGCGCATTTTGAAACACACTATGTTTTTAGAGACTGCCTCTAAATTGTCGAACTAAACTATTTGTTGATCTATTATTTTAACATATTAATCAGCCAAGCAAAATGACTATGACCTGGTGCAGCCTGTCTGTAAACGCATGTGACAGCACAGCACCTTCTAATACCCTGTCAAGGGTAGCTGACTAATGTTTTCAGAAAATATATTGTTTTCTCTAGATTCTGCTCATTTTAGGTTTTTTCACCTGGTTCCCTCCCCTTATTTGGATAATATCTTTCTAGAAGTCTGACCTCACTCCTTCCGCTCTCACCGGATTTCCTCGCCTTCCAGCAGCCGCCTGTAGGTGGCGATCTCGATGTCCAGCCCCAGCTTAGCATTCATGAGCTCCTGGTACTCGCGCAGCTGCCGGGCCATGTCCTGCTTGGCCTGCTGCAGGGCGCCCTCCAGATCTGCCAGCTTGCACTTGGCGTCATTGAGGGCCGCTTCGCCTTGCTGCTCTGCCTCAGCCACAGCAGCCTCCAGCTTGGCACGCTGCAGGGAGGGAAGGGAGTTTGCGTGTGGGCTTTGCTGGGGACCCAAGGTTTCCCCTGTGAGATTGGAAACACTGCCCTAACTGATGGGGTGAAACCTAGCGCCAGGCCTTGGTTGACATTCTCTTCCAGGGATGGTGATTGTGGTCAGCAAGGAGTGGAGTGTAGCTTCTCACACTTGCCATCCCCATCGGGTTTCCGCTGCCTTGAGACCTAAGGAATCCAGGGTCTTCTATTCTTTCTTTCCCCCACCCAGTGAATCGGCCCCAGGCCTTCTTTCTAGTCCATATTTCTATCCTCCAGGAATTTTTCCTGGACAGCCCTTGGGTTAATGTCTAGGTTTTGGTGCGTCCTTTAACTTCACCAGACTTGGGGCTCCTCCGAGCCAGGGGCCCTATCTCTCCTTCCTCTGTAGCTCTCTTCTTTTCTTTCCTACCTGAGCCTTGGCGTTCTCAATCTCTGTCTTCAGCCTCTGGATCAGCCGGGTCAGCTCATTGATCTCATTCCGGGTGCTTCGTAGATTGTCACAGTGCTGGCCAGCCGTCATCCGCATCTCCTCGTACTGGGGGCAGAATGCAGTGTTCTGACCACATACCATCTGGGTTGAAGGCCTCAGACCAAAGTGTTCACCCCAGGGCACCCGTAGCTCTCCCCTGGCCTCCTGTTGCCCACCTTGGTCTGGTACCAGGACTCCACATCTGCACGGCTGCGCTTTGCCACCTCCTCATACTGGGCCTTGACCTCGGCTATAATCCCGTCCAGGTTCAGGTCCCGGCTGTTATCCATTTTCACGATGACGGAGGTCTCTGAGATGTGCGACTGCAGCAACTGGATTTCCTGCATTGGAGAAGCAGTAAGGCAGTGGGGCTCAATGGTCCATCAGCAGCTGGGGTTCTGCCACAGGGTCCCCTGGGAATCAGGGACAGGGAGCATTGCTTCTCGGTTTATGACATCGCAAGACCCCATCCCCACCCAGCCTGGGGCTCAGGAAAAGGCATGCGTGTGAAGCAATTGAGTCTCACCTTAGAGCACTGGCTATATGCTTAGATCATATCTCCAGTACGCTTGGCTTAGGTGACTATCAAAACTAGGAGTATCTCAGGTGACCAGAGGGACAGCTGCGTAAATTCACATTTGTCTACCCACAGAGTGGCTGGGATGGTCATGGTCCATTGAGAAGTAATGATATTTTAAAACACAGTAGAGCCCAAAGATTCCTAGATCCAGAACCTTCAGAGAACCAGGTCTCCGCCCTGGTGAGACCTTCCCTGTAGCTTTGACTGACTCAACTTCAGACTAAATAGGTTGTTTGGAAGAACATGACATTGGTTTGGCTAGTGATATCAGATGCATTTCATTTCTTCTTTCAAATTGTTTTGCTAGGCCTTCCAAAACCCATTCCATTAGCTTGGCCAACAAAGGTTTGGGTCACAGATGACAGCTGTTCATTACCAGGGCTTACCTCCCTGACCTTCCTCACCTCTAGACACAGTGACACACAGCCCAGAGGGCTGAGTCGGGGTGGAACTAGATGCACGAAACCAGCATCTGGAAATCTAAAGGCCTAACTCAGTTCCCGGGGCATGCAGGCTGAGCAGTCATGTCCTTGGATACTTAGAGAAGAAGAGCCTCACCTCCAGGTACAGAGCCTTCATGAATTCAATTTCCTGGGCCAGGGCATCCACATTGGCTTCCAAGTCAGATTTATTCAGGAAAGCTGTGTCTACATCCTGCAGGAAGAAGAGAGGGATGGGCTCACTGTGATACTGTTCACCCTTCCTAACTAGGAAGGGTCCGGAGATGGGCAGGGGGTCGTCCCATCAGTTCCCACTGGGTCTCTTCCCCCTTTGCAATGTGGAAGCTCACACAGGGCCTGCCAGACCTTATCCAGTACTTATTTAAAGGCAAAGAAAGGGGCCATAGAGATGATTCGGCAGGTAAAACTGCTTGCCATCAAGCCTGAAGACCTGAGTTCAATCTTTGGGTCCTACATGGTGGAAGGAGAGAACTAACTCAAGTTGTCCACACATGGACCGTGGTATACATGTCCCCTTCCTGTGCACACCATGTCCACACGTGGACAATGGTATACATGTCCTCTTCCTGTGCACACCAAATAAATGGAATATATATATTACAGATAAGAGTAAAGAAAGTCTTGATAATTCAAGAGAACAAGAGTCGATCTTTTTCAAACTCACAGCACCCAAACTCAAATAATCTGTGATCCTACCAGAACTTTGAAGGGAACCTGATGCAATCTTTGGGGTTCTGCTGTTTGGTGAGTAGTTTCAGCCACCGCAGGGCTGCCTGGGGCATTTCTGGGGTTCTGGAAAACATGCGACCCCATATAGAACGTCTCCTGGACTCACTGCTTCTCCTTACCTTCTTCAGAGCTACAAACTCATTTTCAGCATTGGCTCGGCACCCCACCTCCTCTTCGTACCTGGGAGTGTAGAGATAGGGAGATGAACCCCAAGTCATCACTAATTCTGCAACACGGTCCTGGCTGATTGGGGAGCGTGGTTCTCTATTGCTTATCACAAATTAGCGTATCTCAGTCCCATCTTTAAAACTTTTTCTAAGCTAGTGGCCCTCCAAACCCCTTACTTTCTCAGCTTGGATTTAGGGTCTGCAGCTCTGGACCATTGCTGCAGTTCTCTGTGAGAAATAACTCAGGGTCATTGCGACTGAACACAGAGGGAGTAGGACCTAACACAGGGCTGAATGTGGGTCATCCTTTTAAAACCAAAGACGTCTCTTCCAGAGTCAGTTCGTTCATTCCTACATGTAGCATGAAGGACAAGTCCCCCAGTTCCAAAATTTCTTTTTCCTCAGCACCCACAGAGGGCCTCCTTCTCCCACTTCATACATTACTGTCCCCATGCATCCTGAAGCTGGGTTTTGTAGCTAACATCCATCCAATCCTTGCCCATGTAGCTGTTTCAGGAAACTGCCCCTATGAGGCCCAGGTGTGGGCAACCCGGGTGCACTCACTTCTTCTTGAAGCCCTCAAGGATGTCCTGCATATGGTTCCTCTCAGCCTGCAGCCGAGCCTGGTCACTGACTAGTACATCCAGTTGCCTCCGCAGGTTGGTGACATAGTTATCAAAGAGAGGGTCTAGGTTGCTCCGGGCACATTTCTGGTCTTGGAGGAAGCTCCACTTGGTCTCTAGGAGTTTATTCTGTTGCTCCAGGAACCTCACCTACATTCAAGAGACAAAGGCAACACATTAAAGTGCTTGGCATTGTACTCGTGCAGCTAGTTCATCAGATGGCCAGTGAACTCTGCCATGTATTAGGTGGCCTTCTTACTGCTGGCTTTCATTATGCTTCTAACTGACCAGTAGCTAGGAGGGGCAGGTCTGCGATCCTCTCCTCACACCCAGCTAGGTAATAAAGACATTTAGTAACAAAGACATTTTGGTATGATTTTTTCCTTCACACCTAAGTGAGGTATCAGCCAATCCTAAGAAAGTTCTAAAGATGGGGCTTTTGCTGGGCTTGCCTGTGTCTGAAAAATAGATGCCAGCCATCCCCAGCAGAGCACACAGAATGGCAACATACATTGAGGGTCACCGTGGTACTAGGAAGTGGCTGCCTGGGACTATACACCAAGACCAACATCTCCCATATTCTATCAGCTGAGCTCCTTGGATCAAAGAGAAAATGAGCTCACAGAGGCTCTTTCCCAACTCCAGACAGAGCAAGCCTCATCTCCACTCAGGCATGGGTTACTGGGTATCTTCTTTTGGAAAAATTCACACCATTGTTTCTCCATATCAGCTATGGATGATCATCTGTCTTTCTCTCAATCCCAACTAGATCTCAGTAGCCTATATTGGGTGTAGGAATTCGTTGTTTTTTACATGAAAATCACACCATCCTATTCTCCACTCTCCTGCAGCTGAACAGATGAGACCATCGGTCTCAGAAACTATGAAAATCTCCTTCAGAACACTGTGATCTTAAAGGATGAAATATTTTAACCAGGAGCCAATTGAACACTTGGCTGAAGCCCCCACCTGTGTGGGAGACAGTTCTAAGTAACCAAGAAATAGCGCTTTGTTTGCCCAAATGCCCTTAGAATTGGCTGGATGGTCTTCCTTTCTCCAGAAGCTGTGGCCAGTGTCTTAGTCTGTTTCACCATGTAGTAGGTCCTCTGGTTTGTCTATTCTCAATGCCGAACAATCTAGAAGCCATCCATCCTCAATACCCTTGGTGGATGCCTCAAGTACTTGGGATCAAAAGCAATGGCTCAGACAAGGCCAGCTCTCTTCAAGGGGAAGAGCACCCCAGCACCCCTTAACGCTCAGTGCCTGTCCCAGAGGTCAGGGTACCTTATCAATGAAGGAGGCAAACTTGTTGTTGAGGCACTTGATCTGCTCCTTCTCATCTTTCTTCACTCTCTGGGCGTTGGGATCGATCTCCAGGTTGAGAGGTGTAAGCAGGCTCTGGTTAACAGTCACAGCTGTGATAGATGGGGCTGATGGCCCTCCAATTCCTCCAATTCTATAGCCAAAACAAGGACCGCCAAAGCCAGGGCCACCAAAGCCAGGCCCACCGAAGCCAGGGCCACCGAAGCCATAGCCAAGGCCACTGCCTGCTCCAAACCCCAGACCAACTCCGCTCCCGACACCAGTGCCAAAGGCCATCCCATTGCCAGCTCCAAAGCCAACTCCACAGCGGATAGGACGAGGGCACCCAACTGCTATTCGGGGTGAGGATGATCCAAAGTTGATGACGCTCCGACTACCAAAGCCACCCAAGCCCCGGAACCCAGACCCACTCCTGCAGGAGGCGGTGCTTGCCCGGAAGTGGCTCAGATGCTGAGGGGCCATGGCGGAGTAAGAACTGAAGTTGCCCACCCGATGACCAGAGCTGACTCTGTAGGAGCTGCAAGACATGGTGGCTTTGTGGACGACACCTGAGGAGCAATGTGGAGCAGGGCGAGCTGGAGCTAGTAGTCCTTGTGAGGCTAGTGGATCCCTCTTACCCCTTTTATGTGTTTGTGGACATGAGGATTGGCCTCATAAAAATGGAAAAAGCCATTTGAAGGCATTTATGAGCTTGGGTAGTTAGCAGAAACTCTTTACATCTCTAACATCCTTCACAATGAACTAATTCAGACACACCTATTCTCATCAGGATATGGGCTGGAGTAGGCAACCCATAAATATTAAAAACACATAAACACATAAACATTATAGTCTTATTTTCCCCTATAAGTCCACCACAATTGCCATTATGGGGATGTTAATTAGCTTTGCTCATAAATCCAAAGGCTCCCCTACCCCCACTCTAAATGTGGCTAACCGCTAGAGAGTTAGAATGCTAACATTCTAGCCAGAGACTCTGGGGGAATGTGGATATTCAGAGCTAGCTCTCTCAAGGCAGGAGGGGGTATGTGTGTAGGAGACAGGGTACTGCACAGCTCCGAGAAGTCACGCAGAGAGGAAACAGCTTGATCTCTGCAGACAGATCCAATGGTGAGCAGCCTTTGGCCCTATCCTATGTACCCTTCGGGGTTTGACTGTTTACATAAGGGCTACAGCAAAGCTCATCGGGGCTGATGTGAACACATTTCTAACTGGAGACTCTCCAAGGACATTTATTCTGTAGTGTCTACTCTGTCCCAGATAGTACGTGTAAAGTTACCCACATGACTTGGAGCCCCCACCCTCAGCCCACAGGTATATCCCTGAGCTGAGTTTCAGCCCTGTCCTCATGAGCTCCTCGAACCATTCGTGATTCTTTGGTTCGGTTACAGAAATGAAGCAATAAGCAGCTGGATACAAAATGAAAAGTCCCAAGCTGGTAAAGACCATCACCATTGGCAGATTACAGAAATGCAGGACCCCAAGCTTCTGCTCACCTGGTATACAGCACAGTTTGTCCTTGTTTTGTGCTTGGGGAAACATGTCTTTGCTTGGATGCTTGCTACATATTTATTATAGGTAGACATATTGACATATGTATATATAACATATATATGTAATGTGTGTGTATATATATATATATATATAAAGTTAAATCAGCACTTTTTCTATTAGATGCCTACTCAGGTGCATATTATTTTTTTCTGTCAGCTGGTTGTTCAAAGATGAAGAAGGAAAATAAACAACAGAATACTTGTAAAGATCATTGGTGGCTCCTGTTGCTGTCCTCCGTGGTCTCCTCAGCCCTCACTTCCCTTGACCTGTCACCAGTGTCTGATACAATCCACACTTACACTGTCCATACGTGGCCTTCTTTCCTCTTCCAGACGCTGGAGTCTCCCAGTTCCTCCAGAGTCTTCTTAGCAGGTCCTGTCTCCAAGTGTCCTTGGGTCAGCCCTCTGACTGTTTCTCATCTCTGCTTGTGAGCATGCCTTGGTGACATCACACAGACTCAGGACTTTAATCCCTGTCTGTCAGTGAGCACCACTGCATAGCTGCACCCCAGATAACCATGTGCCTCTGTGTGGATGTATGTTCAGGTGCCCACAAAGGCTAGAAGACAATGTTGGGTCCCTTAGAGCTGGGGTTTAGTGGGTTTTTAGCTCCATGTAGGCACTTGGAATAGAACTTGGTCCTCCGGAAGAACAGTGCATACTCCTAACCACTGACCCATCTCTCCAGATCCCTAAGCACATATCTTAATCAACATTCTCCTGTTTAGATATCAAATAGGTACCTCGAACAGTATATCCCAAATCCCCCAATTCCTCCTACTTCCTATTTGCCACTGGACAGTCTTACTGTCTCCGTAATGGCTCATGTGATAAGTCTTGGGATCATTCTTTGCCCCCTGTTTTTGCTTGGAGTCTCACTCCATCCACCACACACCCATCTTCACAAGATCTGGACCTCGGGTTACTCTTGCTGCCCCGTGCCGCCATGCCGGCTGGAGCCCATTGCTTGCTCCTTGCTGGGTATACTGACTCGTACTCCTGGGATGTCTCTGCCTTTTGTCTCTGTTCTTCAGACTGTTCCCAGCACCACGGTCAAGGGATCCCTGAAAGACCCATTTAACCATCTCTGCTGAGGACCTGGAGAACCAGGACCTCTCTGGAGTACCTTTTCTGACTGCACCTCACCACTGCTCACTCTGGCCCAGCTACTCCTGCTTGTCTCCGCTCAGGGGGGACTTCCCCATGCCAGACATTTGTCACTTGCTGTACTTACTGCTGGGGCTGTTCCACTTCTAACAGCCCCCCCCCAACCCAACTCCCTCAGGTCTTTGTTCACATGCCACCTTCTCACCAGCTCTCTGCCCTCCTCCCCTGCTTCCTTCTCTCCTGAGGCCCCCTTTATCACGTGAGGCACCCTCCTGCATGGGCTTATCCACTATCCTCTAGGTCTGCCCTGGCTGGAAAGCTAGTTCTAGGAAGCAGCATTGTTGTGGCACGCTATTCGGTTTTGTTGAATGAATGAATAGATGGATGGATTTCAAGGGTTGAAAGCAGAGAAAGGAGACAGGGGCATTTGGGCATTTGGCTTTGCAGGTATTTTAGGAAGAGGAGCCTCCAGGCACCAGAGTGGACAGAGTTGGCCTTGGAGATGCTGGAGAAACAGAAATTTGAGAGCTTACAAAACAGAGCCAGATTTTCCTCCCACTTTGGTTGTTGGATTTGAATCTGCCTGCTTGGAGAAAAGGGATCTACAGGTCTATGTGGCCAGGCAGAGAGTCATAGGAGAGTGGGAAGGAGACAAGAGAACCCCGCTGGAGGTGGAAAGGGGAGGAGTTGGAGGGGTTGTAGGAAGGACACAGAGTGGGTGGAAGGCTCCACTCAGATGGTGTAGTCGGATGGACTGGATTTAATCCCGCTTTCAGCAGTCGGTAGCAGTGTGGTCTCAGTCAGCATGTTCTGGTGCTAGTAGGCACAGTAAGAGAAGTGCCAGTTGGGAACTTAAAAACAACGACTCTACCAATTAAAAACCCCTGCTTTAACACTCCCACACCCTAGCCATTCTAAATAGTGTTAGTAGGGAAATACTACCCGGGTACATGGTTTGCCAGTGGCCTTCGGGGTCCTGGTTGGTCTGTCTGAGTTCAGTTTCCTCACATTTGTTCTAACTGCTGGCCCTCTGACCCAATCCTCCATCTACTTCTGAGCAGCCCCCTGGTTCTGTACTGTACCCTACATTCCCACTGCAAGGTGCTCATTGGCCCATTAGGCATTCCTGGGCTGTCCTTGCACCCTGATCAGGAAGGATGGGAGGGAGTGACTAGGGCCAGTCAAACATAACCCTGCCACCATCAGCACTTTATAGTTCTGAGACATTATTTCGCCAGATGATGCATAACCCAGTCCTGAGCTGTGTTCTAGTGGGTGGTGGGTGGAGGCAGGGGGAGGAGTCGCCCTTGCAACTTCGGGCTGGAGGTTTTGCTGCTGTGACAGTTTTCTCTTGTCAGGAAGCCTGGGTGTAATCCCAGAGATCTGCCTCTCCTCAGTGGTGTGACTGAGCCTCGATTGCTGGGTCATCATGATACTATCTGGGACATGGGAGGAAGGAGACACTCTGAGTGGGAGGGGAGGGAAACCCCCTCCTAGCCAGCCAAGCAAGGTCCAGGAACCCTAGGTAGGCCTGGCTGGGCCTGTGGGCGTGTATGGGAAGGACAGGAGGGGAAGCTAGATGCCAAGAAGGCTTTGCTGAGCTCCTCCTTCTGCCTGGGCATGAGTTGTACTTAAGTTCTCATGTTGAGACCTGCTCCTGCCCAGAAAGCAAGTTCTGGAGGTTCCCCCGAACCCCCCCCCCGAAACACACACACACACACACACACACACACACACACACACACACAGAGAGAGAGAGAGAGAGAGAGAGAGAGAGAGAGAGGGAGGGAGAGGGAGAGGGAGAGAGAAAGACACACACACAGACACACACACACACAGAGGAGAGAGTGTGTGTGTGTGTGTGTGTGTGTGTGTGTGTGTGTGTGTGTATATGTGTTTGGGTGCGCAGAGGCAGAAGCCACCAATGTCCAGCGCCTTCCTGTCTGGGCCCTCTCAGATTGAGGACCCAAAGGTTTCCCTAGAGGATGTGAAGTGCTCCCCTTTCATTGAGTGACAATGGACGATGAGCTTTTCAGGCTGGATTCAAATCCTTTGCCTGCCCAGCGCAACCTACCCAGAGTCAAAATGTTGCTCCTGGTAGGTGTGCAGCTCAGATAGCTTCCACAAAGCTGAACCGTGTTTTCACAGTGTGTGTGCTGACTACAATGGTGCTGATGGTGGCATCTTCCTGCCCTTAGTTCTGATGGCCTAGCTTTCCTTCCTCCGCTCCATGCTCTCCCCTCCCCTCCACTTCTTCTACCCACACCCCCAACCACTCTATACTTGAGATTGAACACAAGGCCTGTGCACATTAGGCTACTGCTCTAACCCTGAGCTGTATTTCCACACCTTGTTCTATACTAAGTTGCCCAGGCTGGCCTAGAACAATCTGTAGTCCACGCAGGAGTTTGCAGTCCTCCTGACTTAGCCTCCAGAACCACAGTGCCAGCTTTTGAAGCCATTGTCCCAACCCAAGCTTCTGGGTTTCTCTCTGAGTGCTTGGTAACCCTAGCTGGAGAAAGGCAGCAGTGAGCAAGCCTGAGACCACAGAGGTGATGGAGCAGAGGATTCTGGGGACAAGCTCATGGGGCAGGAAGCACTTGACCCAGGACAGGGAGAGGGGCGTGGGCTTGTGAGACACCCAGGAAGACAGACACAGGAAGTAGAGCTCGCTTCCAGGTACTTCCACCCTCCTCACATCCTGTCAGATCTGCCCCACAGTGAGGAACTAGGGTTAGGTTCATGCCACCCACCAGGACAGGTGATTCCTCTTGTTTCCCAGCACCCAGTGGGGCTGCAAGGAGGGAGGCATCCTGATTGGAGAGGAATGAGAACTACCAGGTCGCCACCAGGAGGCACTTTCTGCCTGCAGTGAATCACCACACACAGCAGGCAGAAAGAGAGAAGGGAGAAAGGGAGGAGGGAGAAGGGGTTGCTGCAAGACAACACAAAGTGTGGTGATCTCTGGAATCTGCGGAAGACATGTGCCCCTGACATGTAACCAGGACTGAGCAGTCGGTGTGAGTAGCACTTGCTTAGGTCTCTCCATCTTGCTTGGGTGTCTCCATCTTGCAGCAAACACTCTTAGGAGCCCCACTGACCTGGAACCAAAGTCTCACAGGGGCCAGGTGCTGGCTCAAGGCTGGTGTGTAGAGCCCTGTTTCCAGAGCCCTGGGTATAAGCCAACAGGGAGCTTGGCAGGCAGAGGGACAGGGGCAGAGATGGAGGCTCTCTCTCAATACGGGAAGGGCGGGCCCCAGATCTCAGCTGCTGAGCTGAGGGGCTTCTCTCCCTTCATGGTCCTGCAGGCCTTTGAGGTTCAGGCTTGCCTGATACCTGCTGCTCCTCCTGGGGAGCTTTTGAGTCCCGTTGACTGAAGTGGGACCCTGAGCTGCAATGTCTGTCCTGTCCACCCCACCCTCGCCTCGGCACCACTCAGCCACACTTAACAGCTTTTGTTAGTCCTCCGGGTCTCCCATTAAGCTGCTCTGACAAGCACCACACAACGTACTTATTTAAGGGGATTTGGTAAAGTTTGTCTATTCACAGGTGTTTGCCGCTGTTGTTACAATTATAGAGCACTTTCATCACGCCAGAAAGAACTTCTAGCTACTTCCGGCTCCTAGCTTCCTCTCTGGCCACCCTAAGGAACTACCCTTCACCTTTTATCTCTGTGGATTTCCCTGTTTCATTGAATTTACAGGAGTCCATTAGCGGCCAGTTGTAACCAGCTCCTTGCTTTTTGCTTGCTTCAAGGATTGCCCATGCAGTAGCATGCATTAGCATCCTATTCCTTTTCAAGAATTAAGTAGTATTTCACTGTCCAGCTGGGTCATATTTTGTAGATGCATTTTGCTTATCTGTTATGGATGTTTGAATTGTTGCCAAATCTTGGTTATTATGAACAACGTAGCAAATTTGTGTGTGTGTGGACACACATGTTCATTTTTTGGGGGGCATGTACCTAGGAATGGACTGGCTAGGTAACTCTATGTGTAACACTTTCAGAAACCAACACAGGGTTCTTGGCTCTGGTCGTGCCATTTAACATCCTGTCCGGGCGTTAGCAATCAGGCATTCTCACTGGCCTACCCTCAGGGACCTAGCAGCAGCTTATCATCACCTGGCTCGCCTATTGGTCCCCTCCCTCAGATTCCCTCTTCCTTCCCCTCCCTCCCCCACCCCCCTGTCTCACCCCCCCCTCATGTCCCCACTGTGAGGCAGTCTTTTGCTCTCCTCCCCCAATAAACCTCTTACACTAGATCTGTTGCATGGCTTAATTTCTTTCCTGTCTGTCTTTTTTCCCTTTCATTCATTCATTCATTCATTCATTCTCTCTCTCTCTCTCTCCCTCTCTCTCTCCTTTTTTCCTCCTCTTTTTCCTTCTTCTTTTTTGGTTTTTTGAGACAAGGTCTGTTTAGTCCTGGCTGTCTTAGAACTCACTCTGTAGACCAGGCTGCCCTTGAACTCACAGGAGATCCACCTGCCTCTGCTTCCAGAGTGCTGGGATTAAAGGTGTGGACCACCACCTGGCTGCATAGTGCAATTTCTTAGCAGCACACCTGCAAAAGTTACCCCCACTCTCGCCGTTTTAGCCTATCAATGGGCCCCCAGTACTGGTACTTACTGAGAAGACTTCTCCTTCACCTGTGTACTGTCAGTACCTGGTAGCCTGAGTCAGGCAGGTACTTAATATCTGTTGTAGGTGCGGTGTGGTGGTGGTGCAGCCTTTTAATCCCAGCACCCAGGAGGCAGAGCCAGGAGGATCTCTCTGAGTTTGAGGCTATTATGGAGTTCCTGTCTCAAAAATTAAAAAAATATATATATATATTGCCTAAATGAAAAATGGACAAGTGGGTTCTTTTAAACATGCTGCCCAGAATCTGCAACTCCAGGCTCTCTGCCACACTCTGGTCTTGGGCCCCTGTGAGCTTCTCTAACTAGTCACTAGTGTTGAGGCCTGCTTTAGCTCTTAGCATAACTGCAGCCACTTTTGTCTTCAGTCTCCATTTTAGTTATAAGATGAAATTACTCATACTTTGTTACTTTATTACCTTGACATTCTGAAGAGTCCCCAACTACAGCTCCACTTGGGACCAATCAAATTAAAAGTCAATTAAAAATGCTTTGTCTAAAGCAACATTTGCTTATCTAAATACAAGAGATGGATAGGGCATCTTCAAAAACCCCTAGAGATCTGCAGAATATGGCATTCAAAGATGTTATCTTAAATCAAGATTTTTTTTTTGATATCGAGACATATCAGTGCCTGACAGCACCCCCTATTCTACTCCAAGTAGAAGATAAGCATCGAAGAACCTCCACTGTAAGATGGTTGAATTAGTGGCAAGCCTTTCTCTTGGCATGAAAAAACCCCTTGCACCAACTGCAGACAGACTGCTGTCCAAAAAGGACAAAACTTGGTAGCAGGGAAGTCGACAGCCTAACTCTGCCAAGACAGTGTAGGTAAGTCCTTCATAATCCCTGCTCTACAACAAATGTCTGTCAGAGAAACAGGACCCAAAGGCTGAAGATTGATGCTGGAATGTATGGAGAGAAAATGGGAACTGTCCAGGCAGTCATTGGTATGTTCTTTCTTAGTTTTGGAAGCTGCAGGCTCTGCACTTCCTATATAAGCAAATATATTTATCCCTCTCAGGTCTCTGAGGTGGTTGAAGAATAGACAGCTAGAGTCTTATAGTTAAATTTTGAACTGTTTAGGAATCAAGAGGGTGTTATAGATCTAAGAAGATACTCTTAAAAGTGTGTTGCAAGATAGTATGAATGTTGAGTCACATATAGACCTTTAAACTCATGGAGTTGGTTAGATAGTAGAATGTTAAAGTCAGGGGCCAAATATGTATAAACTGGACATTGGGAAGGTATACTGGGCCAATTTACTCTCATAAATGTGGCATATTTATATCTTTTGTTTTGTATAATACTTACTGTTATAAGAGAAGGAACCAGCTGTTGGACTGAAAGGGGAAACTTCTCGGGGGAAGAGGGTGGAAGGGCGGGATAGGAAGGGGGAATAGGGAGGGGTTTTTTACTGAGATGTAACTTGAAGAAAAAAAAATAAAGTATTTATAAAAAAAATGCTTTGTCTAGCTAGTCAAAATGATGGAGTGCTCCCATCATCCCCTTACTTCCTACACCTGGTTACTAGGTTGTTACCTAGATGAGGTTTGCTTCCTAGACCTGGTTACCTGCCTGTTACCTGGATATGGTTTTGCTTATTAAAAAAAACCTGCCTTGGAGGAAGCAGACTGATATCACTGTTGGACTCTGTGACCCTGGTCATGGTGGCTATGACCAATTTTGGAGTGTGCGTTCAATAAACCATCAATATTTGACAAAGATGGTTTGTGTGGCTATTCTTGAAATATAACACTTGGAGGTTCCACTGAGACGGGACTATAACATCTGGAGGTTCCATCAAGATGGGACTGTAACAACTAGCTTGTCTTGAGCATCATTTGTGGCTCTATAGTTTGGCCCAGAGTTTTTGAAGGTTAACAAGTTCCCTTTCTCATCTCAGTATCATGGGCCTCCAGCTCAGAGCTTTGTACAAGATGGAGGCTCTGTGTGTGGTTGGGAAGGGGGAGGCTTGGTCTGACTCCAGCAGGGGCCACCAGAAGGGACAGAAAGGTCTTGAGAAGGGGTGAACCCTGAGGTCAACATGGCTAGCAGGAAGGGTACTTGGGCCTCATGGAGGGTGGGACTGCTGGTATCCAGACTTGTCTCCCGGTCAGAGGCTCTTTAGATGAGAAGAGTTGGGGAGTGTCCTGATCCTCCCTCTCTAGTCCAGCTGTCACTCATCTCCAAAGCTTTCCCCAAGTGGGAGCTCTGAGGCCATGGAAATGGTGCAGAGGGAAAAGAGACAAGGGCTTGGGAGATGCTGAGTCTTGACATAGTATGATGGGTGTCCTATGGGTCTCCCCTAGATTCTGTGTGTGGATCCCTGGAATGGGGAGGCCCGTGCACAGTGCATGTGTTGTTCATAACATGGAGAGGGTCTTGCAAATGTGTGATGTCGCGGTTTGCAGTATGAATTGTATGGTGTCACGTTTATTCTACCGGCCACTTGCATATCATGTAATACGAGGTTTTCCCACGAGTGTAACTCCTTCATTTCTATTCCTAAACTGCACTCCTTTCCTTGAAAGCTGCCCATGAGTCCCCTTAGCTTTATCACAGCCCCACACTGAGCAGGGTGAGACAGTTTGATTCACAGAGTGTGAACAGACTCACTTTATTGGAAACAGACAGTTCAGAAGCTCCTCAGAGAGGACCCAAATTCCAGGTGGACAGGAACCTAGCATTTCCCCCCTCTCTTAGACTCTAAATGGGCCTCCAGGGGACTGGGGCAGCCCCACACCACTATGGGTGAACCGTGCTCCTATCTGACCCAAAGACTCAAGCTAGAGGAATTAAATGAGAAGAAGGGGCAGGAAGCAGTGGCTATGTACACAGGCTGAGGGGGCGGGGGCTCAGGTGCAGTAGCCAAGAGTGACTCGTCACTGTCTGTCTGAGCAGCAGCTAATGCCATAGGCTCTTGGCTTTGTTCTAGGCATGTGTGACCATCAGCTGCCAAGGAGAGCTGTAGTTTTCAGTTTGAATTTAGCATACTACCTAGGTCATCCTTGAGTCTTGGTGCTCAGAAGACACCAGCTGTGCCCAGTGGCCCCGCAGCTCCACCTCTGGATCTTGGTTTTGAAATTCAGAGTGGGATTTTGAATTTCAAAATTCAAAAAAAATTTTTTTGAAACCCTTTTGATTTTTTTTTTTTTAAATAGAAGTGTGTGCTTCGGGTGGGTGACTATGGGTTCAATTTTCTTAGGTATTTGGGAGCCAGAGGGAAAGGACATAGGGAGGCTGGCTTTGTGCAGAAAGCAGCGTGGAAGCCTTGAACTGCAGTGTCAGGCTGCTGCCGTCCTCCTGACCCTACTAGAGTTGATTGTTGCTACTCCAGGTGGTGGGAACAGTGCAGCCCCCTTCTCTGTATCCCACATAACTCTTGGTCCAGCTTGGGGTCTGCATCCAGATGTGGGAAGGGTGGCTTTGAAGACTAGAGTGGGGGTGAGAGTAGCTCAGCTCCCAGGAGTATCCTAGGGCAATGTGAAGTTGGTGTGGGAAGGGAGAGTTTCGGAATATTTCTGGTTTTCACCCCCGGGAGATGTGGTACCCAGGGTTTCCAGGCTCTGGGGTAGCGCTAGCCTAGTGGCTGCACGAGTTGCCTCCCACCGCCACCTTCACGCTGGAGCTCCGCCCACTTCCACAGCCCAGGAGCCCTTGGGGCTCACAAGGGATGTAGAGTTCACCAGTGCCCACAACGCTGCAGCCCCCACTGCTCCTCGGGACACCCGTGGCCCCCGTGCAGTATTCGGTCCTCAGCATGGGTGTGCCCGCCACACACGGCTCGTAGAGAACGGCACCTTTGGAGCTGCTGACAGCTATGTGGACAGGAAAGGATGCTCAGGGCCCCGCGTGACCCACTACCCTGGGTCATCCCAGTAAGATCTCTAAACCTTTCAGCACTGCTACCTGCCTCCAAGGCCAGCCATTTCAGTAGCCGACTTCCCTGTCTCCCCTATCTAATCACATCCAGTGCTTGGAAGCTTCCCATACATTCACTTCGGCTTTCCCAGGAGCCTTGGTGAATCCCTGAGCCTGATGCCTGATTCCCCTCCCAGACTCTCCTCACTCTGCCCCTCTCTCCTGATCCCGCTGCTAACACTCCAGCAAAGCACCGTCTTGTTAAGGTGGTGACACGGGTGGACAGCCCTGCTAGATTTTCTCTCCACTTGCCCAGGATGCATGGCAGACAAGCTCTTCCCACAGGGGTCTGAGAGGCTCGGGAGAGCTGGGTGGATGTGTCAGGCTTTCTACCTTGGTTAATCAAATACCGAGACCCAGAGTCCAGCATGCATGACTGAGCTACTTACAGATGTTCACAGGCCCGATGCCTTCACACAACCTAGAGAAGGAAGGGAAAGAGTTCAGGTACCTGCCTCGAAGAGAACCACATTTTCTGCCCTCACTGTATTAAGGATGAGTGATGGGGGACTGTAACAGCAGCAGCTGCCCAAGGGAGGCAGGGTAACAGTCACCTGAGTCCACTCAGCTCACCTGTGCTCCTCGCCCTCCAGCAGGCGCCTGTAGGTGGCGATCTCGATGTCCAGCCCCAGCTTGGAGTTCATCACCTCCTGGTATTCCTTGAGCAGGCAGGCCATGTCCTGCTTGGCCTTCTGCAGGGCCTCCTCCAGCCCTGCCAGCTTGCACTTGGCATCACTGAGGGCAGCCTCACCCTGTTGCTCTGCCTGGGCAATGGCCCCCTCGAGTTTGCTTCGCTGGGGAGAGGGCATGGGAAGGTGTCAGTGGGACTAGACCAGCAGAGGAACACAGGGTGGCTCCTGCAGTTCCCTTGGGAAAGGGGCTCTGGCTCTGTGGAGAGCTGACATTTTCTTTTTGATATGCTCAGTAACGGTGGCTGGGCTAGGCAGGGATGGGATTGTGGCTAATAGAATGCAGTGCCTGGCTGCCTTCCACTAGCCTAGGAGTATTGAGAAGGTCTAATTTTATAAACAACTTAGTCATATTGAAGATCAGGATCCCAGGGTTAGAGCCTGGGTCTGAAGTCTACAGCCTTGGCCTCGCTCCTGTGGCCACAGGCCACCTAACTTTGTGGGGCCGCAAATGCGGCTGGTGGGCAGCTTCTAGGGAAGGGCTTGCTTCCTCTGAGACAAGGTGGTCCGGTTTGTCTCTCCTCACCACTGCTCTTGGACAAGGCCTGTCCTGCCCTGCATTGCCCAGCACAAAAGCGGACCTCTGGTGGGTCTCCTGGCCACTCAGGGCCTCACCTGGCCTTTGACCGTCTCAACGTCCTGCTGCAGCCTCTGGATCAGCTTGTTCATCTCCAGGATCTCGTTCTTGCGGCTGCGGAGGTTGTCACAGTGGTTCCCAGCCGTCAACCTCAGCTCCTCATACTGCAGGGACAGAGAGGTGAGACCAGAGGCCCTCACTGTGGCATCTCTTGGCCCCTTCCTCACTGTCCCCACTCTCTTCTCCAGGGGCTTCCTAGCTTAGGTACCCCGTGGCCATGTTCTTCCTGTTTCCGTTCCTTTCCCAGTTCTTATCAATGTGTGGCCTTGTGTGGCTGCTCCTTTGTCCTTTGTCCTATATCAGTCTCTGTCCCCTGCACTCCTAGATCCCTTCTCTCACATCTGGGCCCTTCTCTGCCCTAGAGCCTGAGATCTCCTAAGGGCTTATTTCCTTTTTTTTTTTTTTTTTTTTGTTTCATGTCCTTTTGGACTTCAGAAGGATTGCATGCTCAACCTGGAGTTGGTTGAACAGTCAAAATCAAAACGTAGTGTGATGCCTTGCTTTGACTGACTTAAAAAAACCAAAAATCAGAAATCGGGTTCAAAGTGAAAAATGTTTTGTTTATTTTTAAGTTAGACACCCTTCTGCGAGCGGGTCAGATGTCAGTGCTCCCGCTTTTCCAGACTCTGTTTGCTACCCCCCTCATCTCCTGCAGAAACCTACTGCTCATCCTTGGGAACTGCTGAGTGTTCCCATGGAGCTGGTGTGGCTAGACCCATGTCTTTCCCAGTGGGACCATAGCCCCCTTCAGACAGGGACATCCTGCTGTTGTTACTGCCTCCTCCTCCTACCACTCTATTTAAATTCACACTCCTCAGCACTCCATGGGTCACACTCCTTATTCTGTTCATGGCTACAGCCCCTCCCCAAGTCTGGTACTCTGTGATGTTTATTGCCAGCCCTGGGCTCTGCTTCAAGAAGGAAAATGACAGGAAGGCAGGCTTGTTGGATATCCCAGTCCCTGCTGCCTCTGCAGCTCTAGGCTCTGAGCTTGGCACACGAGAAATGCTCAATGAACATTTGCTGAATGTGGGAGCCAGTGGGTGGGCACATGCATGCTTCGTTACACAGACAGACGAGGCACTGAGGGTGAGATGACCGGATTTGTGAGATCCGGCTGCCCCAGGTCTCCCCTTGCCCTCCCAACTAGCCCCTAATTACTAAGTCTGGGGCACCCTTAATCACAGTTTCTGCTCTGCCACCAGTAACACCCAAGCCAGCGGCCTCCACCTACACTGTGAAGCTCAGAACCCTGTCTGCCATCAACACCAATTATACTGATGGCATACTGCTTAGAGGGCCACTCTAGTGAGTCTGTGGATAAACAGAGCTGGGGACCTGGCACCCTGGTGACAGGGCTGGCCTGCCTCTGGTGTCCCTCTGCTCTGCAGAGACCTGACTTAGCAGAAACAACGGAGTTTGGGTTTATGTGGGTTCCTTGGTGCTGCGGAGTGGCCGAGACTTGTTGGGGATTTAGCTTTTCTTGGGGTGGAGAACACCAGGATCCTGCCTCCTGCTTCTCCCCCCTTCCTCCTTTTGTGGCCTCCTCAGCTCTGATGTCTCTGCCCAGCCCAGCCCTGCCCGTCCACACTCCGGCCTCACCCTGCACTGGTACCAGGCCTCTGCTTCTGCTTTGCTGCGGCTGGCAATGTCGTCATACTGAGCCTTGATCTCAGCTATGATGCCGTTCACGTCCAGGTCCCGGCTGTTGTCCATCTTCACAATGACGGAGGTCTCAGAGATCTGAGACTGCAGCAGGCTGATCTCCTGTGTGGAGGCCATGCAGGAGGGAGTGAGCACAGAGGAGCCATGAGAGGAGCTTCTGGGGCCTCCTGGGACGTGTCCCTGCTCTTCCCAGCCCACGGTCCCCAGTCTGCTCCTCGTCCTTGTCACTTGCCCCTGTGGTGACCAGAATTTCTCTAGGGTAGACCTGACAACCACCGATGTGGATAATACAACTTTGGGGAATCTCAGACCCGAGTCCTTCTAGCACTTGCCTTGGCTCTCCCACCCACCCTTGTCCCTCTGGAACTGGCCTGACAGGTCACCCAGAAGATCTATCTAGTGGCTGTGAATACCTCTTCAAATAGGGCTTTCAGGAACTCAATTTCATGTTCTAGAGCCTCCAAGTTGGTTTCCAGGTCAGCCTTCACCAGGAAGGCCGTGTCCACGTCCTGTAACACAGTGACAGCAATGGCCCGGGTCAGGGGTACTCAGAGCCATGCCCAACACCAGCCAGGCACTCCCTGGGCACGCTGATGCCAGGGACAGCTGTGGTGTCAGGGCTCTTCTCTGAGTCCAGGTGGAGGCAAAGGGAGATAGGGCCAAGAAGGAGGAAAGGCCTGGACCTGACCCAATGGGAAGAATGTAGAAGGAGTGGGCTAGAGGCTCCCATGGCTTCTGTGCACAGGTTCCCAGCTGAGGAACTGCTTCTATGCCTGGGGTTGAGTCAATGTTTGTTTTGTCTCTGACTTGGCATTAGCCACGTGGGCAGGCAGTTGCTTGGGCAAGTGGATTCATGGCAGTTCCCCAGCTCTGATCCCATGTAAGTTGTGGGGGTATGATGTGTAGAAACCAGGCCAATCCCTGTTTCTATGTAGGGTGGAGCTAAATGGGGTGTTGGGCTTTCTTCCTTCCCGGGGTCAACACAAGAGATCAGGGGAGAACTTGAATTTGTGGGAGTGGGCTTGGGATGAGGATGGGTACCAGTGTAGGTCTGGTATCTGGGTCCTTTGCTTCACTGTGCACCACCTCACCTTCTTCAAGGTGACAAACTCATTCTCGGCACAGGGGCGCAGGGACAGCTCCTCTTCATACCTATGGGAAGGGGGTGCATTGCTCTGGTTAATGTGTGGAGTTTGGAAGAGGCCTCTTAGGGGTGGGCACTACGGCTGTGCCTGTGAGACCGAGTTCCATCCTTCTCTCCAGACCCTTATAGCTCCTTCCCTCTGGGTACAGACACTTGTCACCAGAATATCTCGTAGTTATCTTTCAGCCGGTAGCCTGCTTCTGGGTTGACCCATCCCCTAGGATCCTAGGACCCTCGACGCTACTTCATTTCGTTGCTGTTTGGGAAGTCCCCTCATCCAACCCTTTCTTTTGGAAATGGGAGAGATCATGCTACTGGCACATCATCTTTCCCAAGTTGTTCTGAGGTGGCTGTAGTCCCCAGGGAGATCCCAGCTGACCCTGTGCCTCGGTATGTCTGGCCCCCACCCGAAGCCCAGTGGTAGAGGTAGCAATTACCTACTTAGTAAGCACTGAGGTTGCCCAGGTACCTTCTTCCCACTCCCTGGGGGCTCCTCAGCCCACACACTGCACCCAAGGCAGAGGGAATGGGCGTTGGGTTCAGTCTGGCTACAGTGACTCTCTGAAGAGCAGAGACAATCCATGGGAACGTCCCCATGCTACTGGTGCCCACCTCTCTTTGGTCCAGCAGAACTCTGTCTAGCTTTGATGAGGAGGTCTGGAGCTACTGTCCGTGTTTGAATCCCCACTCTGTCACACACTAGACATTGTCAGACTGCGTGGGTGATGGCTATTTTGGGCCTCATTTTATTTCCAATGGTTTCCCCAGTAGAACAGGGGCAAGCCAGGCCTGAGTCAAAGAACTCTTATGAGTTAGTTGGCACCAGTGATGTCCTATGACAATGCGCTGGCTGGGACAAGTGTTGTGCAAGAGTTTGCCATTGTGGATGATGTGCCAGAAGGACCTCATATTAAAAACCCAAAGTTCTCGCTTTCAGCTGCAAACCAGTCTAATCTTGCCTTGCTGTGTGTTTCTCAAGGAAGCCACTGTTGCTATGCCTGGCCTCTGCCCACTCCCACGACCTGTCTGTCAGTCATCTGCTCTTCCCTTCCTCCTTCCCTCCATTTCTTAAACTCTACCCTGGCCTTCACTTTAATAATTAAAAAAAAAATCAAGACAGAGTCTTACTCTGTAACCCTTGAACTTACTATGTAGCTCAGGCTAGCCTAGAACTCTCAATTCTCCAGCCTCAGCCTCCTGAGTACTGGTAATACAAGACATGTGCCACCATACCAGGCTTTTGGGTCTCTTTTAAAAGAAGGAGTCTACTGGAAGAAAAATTATCTGTCAAGTTCATGGTCCAAATATGTCCCATGCCCCTGCCCCCTGTCTCTTCTCTCTTCTCTTGTCCTTGATGGTACCTATTCACATTTAAGTGTAAAGGTTTTCAGTGCTGTGTGTTAGGGGTGGGGCATCAGTTCCTAGCACAGCACCTGTCACCAAAGAAGGCCAGTGGTTGACATTTATCAGTCATGTCTCCAATGTGGCTCCACTTCGGTGACACATCCCTTGTCTAGTCTTCTTGAACCATTTCTCCTCAATGGAAACATGTTCTCCAAGTCCCATATATTCCCACGAGGCTCTTAGCAGACCCACCCGTAACCCCCCAGGTGGCAGGTTCTCTGGGCCTCCTACAAAGCTGGGGAGAGCTACCTACTCAGTGTGAGTACTACTGGCTCAGAGCAGGTCCTGTGGAGAGTGGGTGGGACAGGGCAGACAACAGAAACCCACAGTTCCTATAGGGGAGGACAGGGAAGCCAGATGTCAGGAGACAGAAGACGTGAGCTGTGATGTCTGGATGGGAATGAGGGAAAATCCTGAGAGGAGGCTCCTCAAGTGGAGATAATAGAAGCAACAAAACCCTGGAGGGAAGAGCCCTGGTGGGTGGCCGGGGGTCTAGGATGTAGTTCTTGGTGTGTAGAGGGATTGGAGAAATGGAATGCCAGACAGGAGTGCAGCTGGAGCAGAGACGTGGGGCTCCATAAGTGGCAGGTGACAGAATGGTTTCAGCAAGGCATTTGAAAGCCCCATTCAAGCCAGGTGGAAGGAAGGGAGACACACATTCCGGGGCTTCCACTGTGGGTAATGATATGGACCCTCTGCACCACCTAATGGTTTTGCCACGAGTTCCCGGCTTCCTAGATGGGGAGACAGAGGTCTGAGTTGTTTCCGCAGCTTGCTCTAGTCCCTTTGCAGGTAAAGGCAGAGGCCACTTACTTTTTCTTGTAACCCTCCAGTGCATCCTGGAGGCTGCAGAGCTCAGCCTCCAGTCTCCCATGGTCTCCTGACACACAGTCCAGTTGTCGCCGTAGGGCACATATGTAGCCTTCGAAGAGAGGCTCCATGTTGCTCTGGCAGCTCCTCTGCTGCTGCATAAAGTTCCACTTGGTCTCCAGCAGCTTGTTTTTCTGCTCCAGGAACCTCACCTGCCCCAAGAATGGGTGTCATCACATAGAAAGGACAAGGGGAGCATGCTTTGTAACCACCAGGTCTCTGCAGAGACTGACACCCAGGGGGATGTAACTTTGTGTCTCCTTCACCTTAAGGACCTTAGAGGACTCACCTTCCCCCTCCGTGGTCCATGTTGGGGTGGAAAGAGTGCTTTCCCAATGCCTGGGCAATCCACGAGCAGCTCTCTGCATGGCTGTTTAGGAGCCCCAGACCTGGACCACGCCTCTTCCCCTTGAGAGCCTCTTCTTGCCATAGGACGCCCTTGGATGGATGCTGTGTCCCAGGGCACTCAGCATAGGTCAAGGGTTGTGCCCTAGTATTGCTGACACTGTCTGTTTCTGCTGGCCCACTCTATGTGGCTTCACCTAAAGGAAGCCCTGGTCCCAGCAATGCAGGCATTACTGTGGGTCAGAATCAAGCCTGGAGGCAGCTCAGAGAGTTGATCTGGTCACCATCGGTGTGCCAGTCACAGGCACACAGAGTGTAGTGGTCTGCAGCCTCACTGTGGGGTTTCCCGTATCTTAAGATAGCTGCAGAAGGGCTTTTGCTTTACTTTGGTCCATAGCTACACCAGCAGGGGGCTGGAAGCTTGATGGCAGCTCATGGCTGAGGCCCATCCTCAGTGGGATGTTTAAAACCAGAATGTAACAGGCTTTAAGAGTAAAATAGTGCTGGTGGACCAGCTCCTTTTATTCGTGTGTGTGTGTGTGTGTATGTGTGTGTGTGTGTGTGTGTGTGTGTGTGTGTGTGTGTGTGTGTGTGTGTGCATGTGTGTGTGATGGCACATATTTGGAGGTCAGAGGACAACTTGGGGGAGTCAGTTCTCTCCTTCCACCATGTAGCTCCTGGGGATCTAGCTTGGGTTGTCAGTCTTGGCAGCAACTGACTCTGCCCTTTGATCCATATCACTGGCCTGTGTTTTTTGGGGTGTGGGGGTTGATACAGGGTCTCATGTAGTTCAGGCTGGCCTTATACTCTCTAGGTAGCTGGGGCTGGCCTTGAACTCTGATCCTCTTGTCTTTACCTCCCACGTGCTGTTGTAGGCATGCACCACCGGGCCTGGCACCAGAGGCACATTTGTTTAGATCACTGCCTTTGGTTCTCCCACTGTATCATCTGTCTATCCCCCAACCAGGGAGCAAAATCCCTGAGGCTGAACTGTGAGCAGCTTATGTAGAGAGGCACGGTAGGAGTGGGCCTTACCAGGACTCAGGGCTTCTGACTTCTGCATCAGGGATGTTTAGGGTCTCCAGAAACAACAGCCTAGCATTTGGCATGGACACCGACTCCCTAGGGTGTGGGGACAAACCCAGGGGACTGGGGGATGACAGGTCAGCTCAGTGTTTCTTAAAGGTAGTGTGCCACTCTGACTTGTAACTTTCCAAAGCTTTGGTTTGGGCAACTAAGTGCAGGACTTGAGTACCAGCTACCGTGTGCCCTGAGCTCTGCTCCACTTTTGCCTCACCCCAGTCCTAAACAGGTGGAAAACTTAGGGTTCACTGTGTTTATCTCTGCCTTCAGGCACAGCCCGAGTGCACAAGAGGTGATTTTACTCCTTGCGCAGAAGGCTGCTCACTCCTGAGCCTCTGGCATCCCTTCCGTATTACTCTGGCATTCTCTCTGACTGTCTGCTCCCTGACAACCCTGATGGCAGACGACATCCTGAGAAAGATCATGTTCTTCAAAGAGAAGAGTGTGGGAGGGCTTGGAATGGGCATAGTCACACACACCCGTAACCCTAAGTGCTTTAGAGACTGAGGCAGGGGAAGCACTGTAAGTTTGAAGCTAGTATGGAATGACAAGCAATCATGGGATGCTCAAGAGGCCCGTGGACAAATGGCCTTTTCCTGTCCCCCAGACAGAACAGGTCCAAGCTGCTCTCTGCAGCAGCTCTTGCCCCACCCCACACTTGCTGCCCCTACCTTGTTGATGAAGGATGCGAATCTGTTATTGAGACACTTGATCTGGTCCCTCTCATCTCTCTTCAGGTTCTGCACTGCTGGGTCAATCTCCAACTCCAGGGGCACCAACAGGCTCTCATTGATGGTGACAGGGGTGATGCAGGTGGGAGGTCCACAGGAGGCTCCTGATCGGTACCCGAAGCCTGACATGCCACATCTGGAGGCCACACGGGGCCTTCCGAAGCCCACATTGCACAGGCTCCTAGAGCCAAGGCAGCCCAGGGCTCGGAGGCCCCCACCAACCGCAGGGCGGCAGGGTCCCTTGCTCACTTCGTAGTGGGTGACCATCCGGGGCATGATGGCCGAGCATGAGCTGAAACTCCGGCTGCCACATCTGGAGCTCAGCTGGAAGTTTTGGCATGACATGGCTTGAGAGGCAGAGATGGATCCTTGCCGTGGAGAACAGGGATAGGACTCACCAAACCATGGCTCGGCTTTTCCCCTTTTATCTGGTGGGAGCCCGAGGATGGGGCTGGTTCAAACCCCTAATCACGACCGAATCAGGTTTATGAGCTTGGGATATTGGCAGCTTCTAGGTACAAGGTGCATAATTAGGGTAGCAAAGAGCAAGAAAGGGCCAGTAGTCAATGTTGGGGGGGATCCCATAAAAATCCCATTTGTCCTCCTTCCTTATTTATGGAAGTGATGAAAGGGGCCAACCATGTACTTAGGAATGTCATTTCCAGTGGCCCAGCCTCCAGAGAAAGGAGAGTGGAATTTTGGGTTGCTCGTAGAAGGGGACTTCCCTGAGATGGAGGTAAGTTGGGTATTTTAAAGACTGTTTACCAGAGGGTTGTGTCTGTGTCTTCCTATAGATCTGTCACTACTCCATGGGCTCCCAGACACCTCTACAAGTACGCATGGAGGAAGAGGCTCCCAGTAGCTGGGCATGCGTTGTCCCTGCATTGGAAACCCCCTTGTTCCTGCACAGCCATGTCACACGGTCCTCCAGGCCCAGATACTAGACCCACTCCATTCATCCATGCAGGCTGCAGGGGACTTGGGAGGAGAGACCTGAGAATGAGGAGAGAGGAAATGATATCCTCTCCTATACTCTGTGACCCCTACCACGCATGGCAGTGTGGGGTCTGCATGTACATCAGCCCCCTCCCCGACAGTAATGAGCCTCTGGTCTGGTGATGCCTGTGGGGACAGTGCTGTCCTTGGTAATGTTTCAGATGGATCCAGGCTTTGTTCCCAGCTTGGGGTTACAAATGTAGCTCTTTGGAGATGTTCAAAGCCCCTTGAACCTCTTCCCTCCTCTTTCTACCCACCCGATGGACCAGATGTCCTTCCCTTTCCTATTGAGACTGTGTCCAGGTCAGAAGCCCATAGTATGGTAGTGTTGATTAGGGGCTTTACTACAAGTCAAGACCAGCCTGGGCCTTTTATGTCTAGGATCACACAGCATAAGGAACAGACTGCAGGGAGTGGTGGTGACAAGGCTGGGATTGCTCCCCGTTCTCTCTGACCCCACAGTGCTCTGTAACTCCAGAGTTCAGAGCCCTGACTCAAGAGGCTTTGGGTTCCTTGTCTTGCCACCTATAGATCAGCAGACTGGAATGTAAAAATGTCTTGGGCCTTGGGAATTCTTGTCTAATTGGGCTGTCTCATGCTGGCCTCGTAGCTGTGGGTCTGAGAGTGAAGGGTGTAATTAGAGGTCTGATTGGTGATGGTTGGGAGGCAGATGGTAGAATGGACTGGGGTTTTCTAACATGGAGCAGGGCGTAATATTTTTATTTTGCAGAAAGGCCCAGGAAAGGGGGTGGAGAATGGTGGTACTGACTGGGCAGCCTGCTACTGGGATGGGTAGTGGGCTGAGCCATGAGGACAGGGCTTGCTGGAGCCATGTGGATACTACAAAGCCACAACCCTCCCACTGTTTCCAGGACAGATGATGGTCTCAGGAACTGAGCTCTGCTCCTGGAACCTCTAGGCTCAGAGCAGAGGGTAGGATCATTTATGGCACATGCAGAAGGATCTGTTCCCAGAGTTCCCACTTCCGAGGCTCCTGCTGGGTGTGAGATGCAAAGCACTCAGTGAAGACCTGGGATGCTCAGTGACATTTTATTGAAGTGATTTTAGGAAGTAGGCGTGCATAAGAGGAGCAAACAGCTCAGGAGGTTTGGCTGCTACTCCAAAGCTGTTAGCTTTCTTTTCACACAGTGCAGCACTGCAGTAGACGGACCAATTGCCTTTGGGAAGTATTTTGGTCTCGATCTCATAGCGGATGTTTGAAGGCTCACAGCGTCTCAGACTAAACTGCTGTGAAGACCAGGTTCCAAAAAAGGGAAAACCTCCATGCAACTCCTTTCCTATCCCCTCACATTTCCTCTCTGCTCCCAGGAGTGTCCCTGTGTTCCAGAACAAGAGAAAGCAGGAAAGATCTGCTGCCTTTCTCCTCTAGCTTCCTGTCTGGCTCTGCCCTGAGGGATTAGAGAGCCTTCTTTTAGCCAGGATAAGGGATGGATGGTCCTCACATCTAAGAGTTGCCTCAGAGGCTGGGAAGCAGACGATGAAGGTGACTTTGGTCCATCAGGAAGGACTAAGGACCTCTTGTGGTTGCAGGGTCCAGCCAGGTTGAAAAGGACTTCCTGCACCCCCTCCTGCTTAGGGGCACAGAGCAGTTGAGTCGGTGTGGGTCAGGGAGGACTTTGAGATGGAGAGTGGGTGGGGTGTCTCTGCGGGAACCTGCCTGGGGGCAGAAGGATGTCGACTTTAAAACTCACAGGCCACTTGGTGTCCGGGCCTCTTGCTGGGGACTGTGGGCAGGGGCTAAGCATCAGGCCTTAGTGCTGGGGAGTGAGTGCCTGGGGACATGGCTGAGGCAGGCAGTACTTTAGCTCCTGTAACTCTTCTTGCTGGAGGATGTCTTGGAGACAATGCGCATGCTTGAGCTGCTGCCACTCACACTGCGACCGCTAGTGGAGCTGAAGCCACCACTTCCTCCACCACCGTAGCAGAGGCCACTCCCACTGTAGCCACTCCCACTGTAGCCTGCGCCCCCGGAGGACGAGACCACAGCTGAGGAAAGAAGGCACGGAAAACACTGTCAGTAGTCAGGCATCCCTCCCATGGTCCCCTGCAGGCGTCCTCTCTCCCCAAGGAAGCTCAAGGGACAGACAGCTACCTCTGTACGCAGCAGCAGCTGCCTGACTTCAGTTCTCCATCACTGCCTGCCTACATGCGAACATCCATATTGGGCTCCGTGACTTTCAAAGCTTTCACAGCAGTGAATGTACTGGTCCCTCAAAGTGATGTCATCGTGGCAGGGATTCCCCAGTTTACAAATGAATAGATGGAGGTGCAGAGAGGGAGATCGAGCAGCATGCACAAGGTCACCTCTGTCTGATACCAGGTCTTAGGCTCCTAGGCTGCAATGTCCCTTTATTGGGACTCTCACAGTGGGTGGAACATAAGGACTCAAATTTGAGTGAGGATTTTGGATTCCCATATCAGGACAGATCCAAAGGCCACCTAGATGAGTCTCCCCGTCAAATACTAGAATCTCCTCAGCTGCCTTACTAGACATGCTAGTGTCTGCTTTACTTGCTTGGCTAATTTGCTTCAATTCTATAGCCTTTAAGCTGCTCCATATTTCAACCAGAATAGTTGAAGGCTGGGGACCCTGGCTGCATGAGTAGTTCTGTCCTATGCAGGATCCTCTGAGCTAGGCTGGACGTGTGACCACATTACAACCGGCCAGGGACAAGGAGTCCCCTGCAGCATCTGAGGACACTTTCCTAGAATGAGGAAAGGCCCTGGACTCCTTCCCCAGAGAGAAGGAATGCTCAGTGCTCTTGACACTAATGGGGAAGGAAAGCAAAGAAGAGAGGAGGGGGCTTAATGACACATTTTCCCTGGCTGTTTATTTTCAAATCTCAGCGGTGCAGGGGCTGCCATGACAATCTCTCTTCCCCACCACTCTTCTATCTCCCCAAGACACATTTACTCACAGATGTTCACGGCACCAACACCTTCTCCAGTGAGCCTGTAGCAGGTGGGAAGAGAAGGTGTGTCATTGCTAAGGACTTAGAGAGCTCTGGGTCCCTTGCATGTCATGTGCTGTGTGACATGCTCTGTGCCAGCCCCGTGTTTAACAAGCTTGGCATTCATTTATCTCATGAGCTCTAGAAGCTGACAGAAATACAGAAGGGGAGACCCAGAGGAGGAATCAAGTCAGGAGACAGAGAGAAACAGGAAACGAACAGAAGGGGAGACCCAGAGGAGGGATCAAGTCAGGAGACAGAGAGAAACAGGAAACGAACAGAAGGGGAGACCCAGAGGAGGGATCAAGTCAAGAGACAGAGAGAAACAGGAAACGAGAGCCCATGCCAATGAGGCAGAATGGAGTAGTCGGAGTGCAAGACGTGTCTGGGGCGATAATACCGTCCCTGAGGTCAACACCAAGGGGGCTTGTGCATGTTATGAAGCCCAAGTCACAATGTCCCTGCTTAGGGCCTTCCAGGAGATCATGGCCACCTTTGCCTCACAGCTTTGACCCCATACAGGCCCAGAAGCAGCTGTTCGGGGAAACCTCTGAAGGAACAGTGAGTGGCATGGGCCTCTGACCATGGTCTTTCTATGCAGGTTTGGGGCAGTGAGTGGCTCAGGTGGCTGCTGCAGCAAGCTATCCTGTTCAGGTAGCATCTGTTTTTGCCATGTTGGGGGGCTCACCTGCACTCCTCGCCCTCCAGAAGCTTGCGGTAGGTGGCAATCTCAATGTCCAGGGCCAGCTTGACGTTCATGAGCTCCTGGTACTCGCGCAGCTGACGGGCCATGTCCTGCTTGGCCTTCTGCAGGGCGTCCTCCAGCTCGGCCAGCTTGTTCTTGGCATCTTTGAGGGCCAGCTCTCCACGCTGCTCGGCATCAGCGATGGAAGCCTGGAGTGCGGCACACTGTCCACGGGAGAAAGTAGTTTGTGACACTGTTCGCGGAGCAGATGTGGGTTAGATTAACTTCCCTGAAGTACGTCAATGCAGTGGAGGTCAGAGCATTGTATTTGCAAATAAGGTGGTTCTCACTCCCGAAGGGTAATGTAGAGTTATCTGGATGAGAAAACGACATTCTGAGGTCTTTCTCTGAGCAGTGGGTAAGTGTGTAAAGCAAGACAAGGTTGCCCATGTGTGGCTCCAGAGGAAAGGGTCTGTCCTGGGAAGCCCTTATCAGAGAGATTTCCATCTGCTCGGGCTGAGTTAAGCCCATGTATTGGATGGCTTTATGTCAACCTGATACAAGCTAGAGGTATCTGAAATGAAGGAACCTCAGTTGTGAGAATGCCCCCATAAGATCCCACTGTAGGGGCATTTCCTTAATTAGTGGTTGATGGGTAGGGCCCAGCCCATTGTGGGTGGTACCCTCCCTGGGTTGGGGTCCTAGGTTCTATAAGAAAGCAGGCTGAGGAAGCCACGAGGAGCAAGCCAGTAAGCAGCACCCCTCCATGGCTGATCCATCAGCTCGTGTTCCAAGTTCTTGTCCTGCTTGAGTTCCTGTCCTGACTTTCTTTGATGATGAACTGTGCTGTGGAAGTGTAAGCTGAATAAACCCTTTCCTCCCCAAGTTGCTTTGGTCATGGTGTTTCATTACAGCAATAGTGACCCTTAATCAAGACAGCCCAGATCCAAGTCTTCCCGAATGCCAGGGCATGGATGGGATGGCCTTTGAGAAATCAGTCCTACCTGCTTCTTCAGGTTATCAATTTCAGAACGCAGTCTCTGTGTGGCCCGGTTCAGCTCAGAGATCTCCATCTTGGTAGTACGGAGGTCATCCCCACGCTGGCCGGCAGACCGCTGCAGCTCCTCATACTAGGAGGGAGAAGGAGTTTCAGGTGAGGGATATGTGCAGCCACCAGGGTAGTCAGGCCCAAAGGGAGAAGGGCTGTAGCTCCCCTGTACTCTCCCAGCTTTTGGTGTACTGCTTGTAGGGTCGCAGGTTGCCTCACCCCACCCATTGAGTCTGTTGCCATCCCGTCTTGCTCGGCTTTGCTCTCCACATCCACACACTTCAGTCAAACTCCAGACGCCCTGTCTATGCTCTTCCCTCCTTTCCTGCTCCGGGCCTCTCTTCCCTCTCTTTCTACTCCATGCATCCAGGATCAGCATCACACACACAGGGATGCTTCCTAACAGGGATCTTCCTATACACATGTTTGTCATGACACCAGATCGCTTGGTGTCCATGACTCCCAGCTCAGAGTATCTACTCCAACTTGGGAAATCTCATTCTGTGATCCAAGTCTTTGTCCCCAGAGCCTTGGTTCTAACCATCTCCAGCTCTCTCTTTTTACATCCTCTGCTCTCATCTTGAAGGCATTAGATCTTGTTCTCTCCCCCTCCCATTGGCTGAAACTGACCACTTATTCCTGTTTCTCTGTTATAAACCCTTGGAGGTGTGTATCGTCCTTGAAGGAAACTTGCCATTTCTGCCTATATCTGCCTGTTCCCCTTGCTCCTGGTGGTATTGACCCTGGGTAATGCTCAGAACACGTATAAGCTCTGAGTTGAACTCAGACACTTTGGTCCCCACTAGGCTGGGACACGGGTCTTATTTGCCTGTGAATAGGCACTATTCACTTCTAGTCCCTGTGCCCATTTGATTGGTTGGATCTTGGCACCTCACCTTGGTCTGGTACCAGGATTCAGCCTCTGCTCGGCTGCAGTTGGCAATGTCCTCGTACTGGGCCTTGACCTCGGCAATGATGCTGTTTAGGTCCAGGCTGCGGTTGTTGTCCATGGACAGCACCACAGAGGTCTCAGAGATCTGAGCTTGAAGCTGAGCCAGCTCCTGAGATTGGGCCAGAGAGGAGAGATGACATGGGGCATTCATGTATGCACACAGTTGTGTACTTTTGTGCCTGTGTGTAGATGTGCATATGAGTGCGCACATGTGCTGTGGAGATGGTGACCCCCGGGACAGGCTCTGGCCTAGAGGTCTTGTACTGTGGGGTGCAACTCCTCCCTCAGCTCTGAAGGGCTGGGAAGGGTCTTTGGGAGGCACCAAGTTTGCAACTGCTCTTTAGCACCAGCACGTCTATACCTGAGAGCACAGCACAGGTAACTCTAGCTAGAATTCTCTAGAAGCCACTCCTGTTGACAAGGGAGCCCGGTGTCAGTACTGTGATGTCTCACTCTCTAAAGGAGCCCAGCCCTTCGCACCCCACAGACACCACACCTTGGGCAAGAAGCCTGAGTCACAAGGGACCAGGCCCTGCTGAGTCTAGTCATTTTCCCACTGTCCTGTGCTTCGCTCCTTAGGAACAGGGCACGAGGATTCACTAGAAACAGCAGAGGGGGCACCAGAGAAAAGTCTGAGAAGCAAGGGTCTTGATCCT
>CAJQZJ010034397.1:148776-182072 GCA_907164525.1 Lophiomys imhausi
CACACACACACACACACACACACACACACACACACACACACACACACGCGCGCGCGCGCGCCTGCGTGTGCGTCTGTGGGTCTGTGCATACAAGTGCCAAAAGAGGCCAGGAAAGGCTTTTGGAGCCCCTGGAGCTGGAATTAGAGGCAGTTATTGGCCACCCAACGTGGGTGCCAAAACCCAAACTTGAGTCCTCTGTAGGAGCGCAGGTGTTCTTAACCACTGATCTGTCTCTCCAGCTCCAAGAACAAAACAACAAAAAAGCCAAAACAAAACTCCAAATACTTGCTGCCATCAGCCGGTGGAAGAGTTTCACAGCACTGCCCTACTTTAACCTTTTGAACAATAGACGATATTGGAATCGTCACCACCCTCATGTCACAGACAGGAACATGGAGCTGTGGGAGGGTTAAGTGCCACAGCCGGCAGACAGTGGAATGCCAAAATCCCATGAGCTCTGGGGCGGGGGGCACAGAATCTGGCCCCTTGATTCTGCCCCTGAAGAAATTAAGAGCTAGAAGGAGACCAACCTTCCCTGATGTGTGGGGACCGATAAGCCCGAATCCAGGACAGTTTCTTTTCAGTCCAGAGCCCTTCCCCCCGCGTGTTCAGGTTCACTATGTCACCAGCCCTCTCCTTTAACGACATGAGTGCATAGACCTGCTCATGCCAGGTGCACCTGGAGTGACTTAGCAGCCTGGAAAGAGACTTGCACCTGCTCAATTGCACAGCTCAGTCTGCTGGGGTAAGTTCTGTTTGCTTTGGGAACAGACTAGTGGTCACCTCCCCTCACCTGTTCTCCTCGCCCTCCAGCAGCTCTCTGTAGGTGGCGATCTCGATGTCCAAGATCAGCTTGACGTTCAAGAGCTCCTGGTACTCGCGCAGCCGCCTGGCCATGTCCTGCTTGGCCTGCTGCAGGGCGTCCTCCAGGTGCACCAGCTTGGCACGAGCATCCGTGAGGGCCAGCTCTCCACGTTGCTCAGCGTCAGAGTTAGCAGCTTCCAGGCTGGCGCACTGAAGAGAAAGGAGGTGTTGTGAGTTAGCGGACAGGTCTTCGAGGTGGCGGGAGAAGCCAGAAGAAATGGACATTCTTGCACTGGCTGAGGTGTACCTGCTTCTTGACGGCATCAATCTCGGATCTCTGCCTCTGGATCATCCGGTTCATCTCTGAGATCTCTTGCTTGGTGTTTCGGAGGTCGTCACCATGACGGCCAGCTGTCACCTGCAGCTCTTCATACTGTTAGAACCATAGCAGACACAACCACCTAGTCAAAAGCCCGGGTGCCAAGCGGGCCATTCGCTCACCAGTCACTTGCCCCTCCCTCATTTGTTTTTCCAGGTGGTTTTTCTTGAGTCCATCTGCTCGCTGGGGAGGTAGCGGGCTCAGTACACGGGCACAAGCTGATCCTGGTCCGCAGATGCTTATACTGTTGCTTAGCGTGTATCCAAACAGGTTAAGTGGCCAGTGGTAAACAAATGGGGCCTTCAGAGTGCCACAAAGGAGTCCAACTTGGGCTTAAAAATGTGTGGTGGGGTGGGAGTGTGGAGGGAAAGCCTGCAAAGGGGAGATACTGGGCTGTTGTCTGCAGGATGGGGAAGAGGGGCCTATATGGTCAGCTCAGAGAAGGAACATTCCAGACTGGGAAAAGGACTTGTGAGAGAACCCTGAGCAGGGGCAATGGTGATAAGTTTTAGATGTGAGGAAGTAGCTTGCTCACTTTTGCTGTGGGGTTGGGGTTCTTGGCCTGGCTTCTTTCAGGACTGGCTGTGCCCCTGAGTTCAGGTAACCTTGCAGACAGCGGTTTTGGGAGTCAGGGAGAAAGGCAGGAAGCCCTGCGAATGGTGCTGAGGCTACCGGAGGAACAACAACGTTGACCCAGCAGAGGCCCTGTTCTCAGTGGTGCCCATACTAACCGTGTCCAGGGCCTGCTTGTTTAGGAGGACTGCTCCCCCTGCCTCCTCAGCCCACTCTGTCGGAGTCAATATCCATTCTGCTTGCAAAGTGCTGGACAGCTCAGCTTCCTCTGCCACCAGACTCTCAAGACTAGAAGGAGCTACAGCCCACACAGCAGGGAGATATCTGTTGCCAATTTCACTTCCTGCTGGCACTAAGTGTACCCTATCTTTTGCTTGCTGTCAAGGAGCTACACTGTGGACCCCTGACACTGGGCACTTGCTTCTCTTCTACCACGTTTCCTACCATAAGGCACTAGCATAGTGTACAGGGCAGGGCAAGGGATGCAAGTCAGAGAGCTGTAAGCAGATGTCCCTGTGAGGGGCCTGGGTCTGGCGAGGGGGTGGCTCTGGGTGTGCTACACTGTTCTAGGACAAACCTTCTGGCCATCCAGGCTTTCAGCCATGTTTCTCTAAGGTCATTCCAGCCTCCTTCTTGCAAATATGAGTCTTCTGCCACTCTAGCGTGTGTCCTTGCCTCCTAGCTGCTCGCCGGCCTGAAACTCCCTCTTGTTTTTTCTTTTTTTGGTTTTTCGAGACAGGGTTTCTCTGTGTAACAGCTCTTGCTGTCCTGGTCTCACTTTTGTAGACCAGGCTGGCCTCGAAATCACAGAGATCCGCCTGCCTCTGCCTCCCAAGTGCTGGGATTAAAGGCATGCGCCACCACCGCCTGGCTTTCCCTCTTGTCTTTTCATACTCCCTTATCCCTCTCTCTGCTCGACTGTTGGACTGAAGACCTAGATCTTCCCAGTAGCTTCCTGGTGATGCTGTCTTCCCTTCTGTGAATGCTCATCCACGTTCTGAACTTGTAGACATTGACTTCTCAGGTTGCAGTTTCTATATTTCTAACTCTAAAGCTCTGTTTAGCAGAGTGAAAGAGCCCAGAGTATATGTGAACAACCCATAAGCCCTTTGGGACTATGATGCATACATCTTGGTCATTCTGGAGCTTTGCCCAGTCTATTCTATACTGAGAAATGTGGGAAATATGCTTGTCTTTTTGAGCACCCAACATTTTCTGGACAACACGCTGGTATATGCTTAGACTCCTGTCCATACAGAGGCTACGGTAGACTTTAAGCTAACTTTCCTAGTACCAGGGCTACACTTGTGAAGTGTCAGTAAGAGAAGTGATCAAGGGGTTGAGGGTGGCCTGAGAATGCTCACACCTAGCATAGCACCTCACCTTGGTCTGGTACCAGGACTCAGCCTCTGTCCGGCTTCGGTTGGCGATGTCCTCGTACTGGGCCTTGACCTCGGCGATGATGCTGTCCAGGTCCAGGCTGCGGTTGTTGTCCATGGAGAGGACCACGGAAGTGTCACTCACCTGGGTCTGCATCTGAGACAGCTCCTGCAGGGTATCAACTCGGTGTCACCCAGGAACAAAAAGGAAGGGACCTTTGCACTTGTCAGGTGACTAACTACTTAGGCTAGGAATCCCATTTCTGGTGCCCCTGGCAGAAATCCTCCCAGACGCCCCCAATCATGTCACCGTGCTGGGAAGTTTCTAGATGATTTGTCAGTGTGGTAGTGGAACTGTCCCCTCTGCATCCCAGCTATGCTTTCCACCCGTGGATCCAATTACAACATGTGGGTTCCCAAGCCTTAGAGAGGTCTTCTTCAGGATCAGATGGTCCTGCCATCCCATCCCACTGTGTAACTTTGCTTCCTTCCTTTGTCTCTCCATAGACCCAGGGATCTGCCTTCCAAACGGCAGAGCCCCCATTGAGGCCTATTCATAGGGTAAGTTCTGCCCCTGATCTCTGTACCCAGCCCTTCTGGCCATTGAGCTGAGCTATGGCAGAGGGAAGAGAGTGGGTGCAGTCTTCATTCCTACAACCTGGGAGCAAGCATTCCCTCTTGCTAGGGCTGTCTTGCCACTTGTGGGGAGAGAGGCCTTGGAGGTGAAACTGTTTCATGTGCCAAAATTCTTTTCAGGTGCCATCTTTTCCCCAGGCTCCCACTTAGGATGCTTGAGGGAGAGATACCAGCTCAACTCACTAAATGAATGACACCCTGAAGCATCCTTTTCTTTCTAGGCTCTGGTACTGCGAGCAACAGAAACTCTTGCAGACTCTTACCGCCTCATAGATCATCCGGTAGAAGTTGATCTGGTCGATCAGAGAGTCGACCTTGGCCTCCAGGTCCACTTTGTTCATGTAGGCTCCATCCACATCCTGCAATGACCCCAAATCCAAGCAAGAGTCAAAAAAAGCTGAGAGTATCTAGCCTGGGTTTCTGAGGGGTTGGGATAGGCAATCACTGAAAACAGGGCTCAGAGTTCCTGGGCTAACAGAAACCTGAGCATGAAGGGACTTCCAATACAAGGTGTGTGAATTCTGGGAGGTTTGAGCTCATGGGATGATCACATCATCCATGTGATATTTCTTGGGTAAGCCCAGGACCAGACTATCTCATATTCTGAGATTTAGTGTTAAATCTTTCTCTTTCCTCTCCCCTCCTCCTCCGTCCTCCTCCTTTTTGAAGCCCCTCCCTACCTCTCAGGGCTGGCTATTGAACTCAGGGCTTGGTGTATGCTGGGTAAGTTCTGTACCTAGCCCTTCTTTTTTTTTGAAGCATGAAGCTATCAACATGTAGCCTAGGCTGGCTTCAGACATCCCTCTCCTGCTTCTGTCCCCTGAGTGTTGGGATTACAGGCTCAGTACCCAATCTCACTTTAGAGACACCCCTACCCACCTTTTTTAGGCCCACAAACTCATTCTCGGCAGCTGTGCGCTTGTTAATTTCATCTTCGTACCTGCAAGGATGAGAGGAAGGGGGTGTGATATTGGGCAAGGCCTCTTAACTCTTCTCCTGCTGCTTCAGCAAGAGTTAAAAGACCTTCCACTCTTTCCAGCTCTACGTGGCCTGCACATGACTTTGGGTGATTCACTGAACCTCTATTTCTTCTTCCATAAAAGGTAGATAATTTCTTCTGCCAGTTTTAAAAAAAAAACCTCTTATAAGATTAGAAGGTGAGCAAAGACTTATGGGAATAGAATCATGTGCTTAGGCAATCCATCTCTTTATAGGCACATAGTCCTAATCATCAAAAATACACGTTGTCTCAGTAGTGCCTGGCGAACCTGCAAAGAAAAACATCTGTCCAGGTCAGTTTTTCAGGTACATTTTGAAATATTTTCACTGGGTCTCAGGGTGACCATTGACCATTGTACTTTTGTGATTAAGCAGAGCTCAAGCTAGCTAGAGGCCTTGCTAGGACCTTCTCTTGGCCCTGTAGCCCTAACGATGATGAACAGTGCTCACCTCCACAGGGACCACCAGAGCCCCTTCTTCTTCCTCACTACCTTCTTTCACCCCAAGCTCAGGCCATCTGGGAAATTCAAGCCATCCCAGCCCCTGGGCTCATGTCCGGTGGTGATAAACAGCGTGCTCTAGGTGAAGCAACACTGTTACCAGAATGAGCAACAGTATTCATCTTGGCAGATGATGTTGGTTCCCATTTCAGTTGTGCAGACAGATACGAATGGCTCCTTGTTAACCTCGATGCTGAGAGGAAGGTCTCTGTACCCTGTGTGTGCTGTTTTCTCTTCTGCACTCAGGGAAGCTCATGTAACACTCCTGGCTGATGTGGCTTCCAAACTAGGGCTCCTCAGAACCTCAGAAGAAGAACCCCAGGGGTTGGTTGTGTTTCGCCGGGAGCCTGTCTCCCACTCACCTGACTTTGAAGTCTTCTACAACCTCCTGCATGTTCCTCAGCTCAGCATCCAGCCTGCCTCTTTCAGCAGTGACCCCATCCAGCTGCCGGCGGAGGTCATTGGTGTAGGCGTCGAAGTAGGGCTCCAGGTTCTGCCTGATGGTCCTGGAGCCCTGCTCCTGCAGGAGGGTCCACTTGGTCTCCAGGACCTTGTTCTGCTGCTCCAGGAAGCGCACCTGCAAGGGAGCGGAGAGAATGAGCCTCACTTGAGAAGTCAGGGAGGCAGAACCAGGCACTCCAGCTAGCAAGGGAGGCAAGCACATAGGGGCTTTTACCCCATGTCCAACCACCAGCTGTGTAATGACAGCTACGTTTCTAAATGAGAAAGCCCGTGGAGGGACCCCAAGGACTCTAGGATTTTCACGGACTGGACATGGGGTAGCACAGAGCCTCTACAGTGGCAGACAGACTCTGGGCTGGGTTTCTCATTGCTGCTTCTCTGGGTCAGGGTAGCAGCACAGTTGGAAGCCCTCTTTCTGGAGGGGGAGTCCCAGACAGGACAAGGGGCTTCTCTACAAGGTCCTGTGGGGCAGATGGCCTGACTTGAAAATATTTCCATCCATGGCTGGCACTGGTTGATGAATATTATTCTCCTGGGTACCCTGCGCTGCTGCTGTGTCCGGAGCTTAGCCTTCCCTACCTAGTTACCCCATGCACTGGGAACTTGGAGGGGTGATCACCTTGTCAATGAAGGAAGCGAATTTGTTGTTGAGGGTCTTGATCTGCTCTCCCTCCTCTTTCCGCACCCGCTGGATTGTGGGGTCGATTTGTAGGTTGAGGGGCATCAGGAGGCTCTGGTTGACAGTAACTTCTTGAATGCCTCCAGAGGGACTGACAGGGAAGCTAGGGCCACCGAAGCTCCCTCCAATGCCACCCCCATAACCAAACCCACTGCTGCCCCCAAACCCACTGCTAGCCCTGCCACCAAAGCCACTCCAGAAGCCACTGCCAGCACATCCACGGATGGAGACCTGCCTGGTCCCCCCCAGGTTGTAGAGGCTGTGGCTCCCAAAGCCAGCACCAGTGCCACTGACCCTACCCAGCCCCCCACTATTTCCTGAGGAGCGGGCCACAGAGACAGAGCTGAAACGGGAGCGGCCAGTGGTTGGGGTTGTGGCTGAGGCTGTGCTGAAGCCCCTGCAGCTGCCGGCGTGGAAGGCAATGGTGGACTGCCGAGACATGGTGGGCGAAGAAGGCGGATGACAGGAGCTCCAGAGGTAAATGTGTGAAGGAGATGGAGAAGCCAGGCAGCTAGGGAAGAGCAGGCCCTTGGGCTTTTATGGGCCTCCACAAAGGGCGGAGCTTGATTAATGAAGGGGGGCCCTGCTGATGGCATCCCCTAGGCATCTGCCAGCCCTGAGCTCACCCTGAGTACCCCACAGAAAATGGCATTAAAAAAAAAAGCCACTGGTTGGTTTGCGGCCTCCCCTCCCCCACATGGAAACTTCTTTCTAGTTGTAACTTGATCAGTAGACCAGTGAGGAGCGACTTAATTGCTTTCAGTCATGTTCTAATCGTGCATGTCTAATGGACTCAAAAACACTGCCTCATTCTGAACCGCTTTCTTAGGCCAGGGACCAACTCCCTCCAGTCCAAATATCTCGTGTCAACACAAGCGACTGCAACGTACCGTTTCCTGTTCCTGTCTGTGTTTCTTATGCCTGAGCATTATCTCAGCAGCCACTGCCAGCCTCCCCCAAGCCCATAAGGCTGGTCCTCCAGGTCAGTGCTCCAAACCGCATCCATGGTCCTCTGATCATGCCCTGAACCCTCCATGTCTGCTGGGTGTCACATGTCACTTCCTGGAGCATGTATGTTGGTATACCCACACATGTATACCACATCTGTGTCAATATCTGCCTTTCAAGGCCAGTCAGCATTCTGTCTTCTGTGGGCAGGAGTGGGAACAGAAAGCCTTTGGTCTGAATTACAACCCCTCCTGTGGCCAGCCATGGGACCTTCAGCTCATCACACGGCTTTTCTGAGCCTCGACGTGTGTCTGTAAAGTGAGTTTATGTCGAGTATTTATGTATGAAAAATGTTTCCACGGTGCCTCAACTATGTGAAAGCAGGGTAAATGTCCCCTGTGTCATTCTCCTGCAGATAATACAGGTATTAACAGAGGGCTGCTCGTGTGTCCATCCTAGAGGGAGCCTAGTGAGGATTTGAAGGAAGCACAGCACATTCTTGCTCTTTAGCAACAAGCTCATGGTCCTACTGGGAAGACAAAACTGACGCATGCTGGGTGAGTTTGAACAAAATCATGCACCATCAAGCTATCTTTGAGGCTGCCTTCTTCTGGAAGTCTCCCAGACTGTCCCTTTCTGAAGACCTGTGTTCCCAACTCTTATGTCTCTCATCAAAACAGCTCCTAAGCTACATGTACTGGAGAAGCCCCCATTCCCATTCATCTTATTTTACACATTAAGATTGTTTATTGTTATTATTATCAATATTGTGTGTTATGTGCGTTTGGCTGCTGGCATACACATGACACAGCTGACGTGAAGGTCACATGACAATTTTCAAGCGTTGGTTCTCTCCTTCGACCGTAGGATCCAGGGCTGGACCTCATGTCAGGTCAGGTCAGCGGGCCTGCATGGCAAGTATTTTTACTCACAGTGCCATATTGTTGGCCCCTCACTCAGCTTCTTGACTGCCTCACATTTTGCATTAGGGCACGGATGTACACACTGTTTCCAGGGTGTCTCACCCTCTGCCTTCCCATATCCCTCTCCCTGTCTCTTCTGTGAGGTGTGTGGTAGATGGTTAGTCCTCTTTGGTCTTACTGTCTGCTTTCTTCGTGCCTTGGTTTCAAAGGGTGGGCGTAGGAGAGGAAGTGATATCAAGCTGTTCACACTCTGTATTTGGATAAGGAAACAAGACTCATTACATCTAATGTGGAGGCGGGCCTATACAGCTTGGTAGGTGGGAAACAGAGAGCCAGGTGCCGTGGTCTTTCTGTGCAGGTATCCTCCAGGAGGCCCACAGTGCCTGGCTGATGTTCTCACCTGCCTGGAATGGCAGCTTGGCACTCAGGCCGCTGGTGTCTGTCCTGGGGGCCGTTTCTTATCTGGCTCTGACTGAGGGCTGAGCCTCTGCTCTTGTTGGGGTTGGAGACTCCTGGTTTCCACAGGGAGCCTGTGAATCACAGCTGTTTGTTGGTGGGCCAAACAGAGCGTAGGTCGTTACTCTGTTGCCAGTGTACGGGCCAAACAGAGCGTAGGTCGTTACTCTGTTGCCAGTGTACCTGGAATCTTGGCTCGTAGAAAGAATAAACATCTTTGTGTTCTTTGCTCCTCTGTGTGATAATCTGTCTCCCAGAGGAAGGGACGCTGTTTTGTTTCCTGGGTTCTCTGAGGAAACTGCAGAGCCTTCTGCAGAACAAAGGCTGGCTGGGGCAGGCAGCACTCAGGCTCCCAGCCTGGGATGTGCCCACCAGAGGGAATGCAAGAGGGTGCCTCTGAGCTGCCTGCGGCAACTCAAGGTTGGCATCTCCTTGGCTACTCCTTCCTTTCTCATATGTTCTCCTGGAACCCAATTTTCCATTACCACAGCCTTATTTTTTTTCCATCCACAAGCCTGTCTCCTCTAGGGTAATTCTTTCAGTCCTTTTTCTTCCCTGTCTAACTTTCCCACCAAGGTGGTGGCTGCTAAGGCTAAATGATCTCCCTCGCTTCCACTGGGAAGTATGCGGAGACAGATGAACCGTCATCATCTCTTCAAGGGAGAAGGGAAGTCACTCCTCTCCTGTGATCTTTCACCTGCCCGGGACCTTTACTTGACTAGACAAGGAGTGGCTCAGATAGCCAGTCTCCCCAACACACAGCTCGTTATCCCTTTATTTGTATTTATGTTATTCTTATCATGCTGGAGATCTCAGCGTGCTAAGCTTGCCCCCTGTAAAATCTCAAAACATATTGATTCTTTTTTTAATAGTGCTTTTATTTGCTCTTTGAAAATTTCATTCATGTATACAATATATTTTGATCACATCCACCCCTTATGCCGTACTCCTCTCCTACCTACTCTTTTTATTTGAATAGAGAACAATTTTCATTCTAAAAATAGATCTTAGTAACAACAAAATAACAAAAGTTGGTCATTATAATAGAAGAAAAGGGTGACAGCAGTTTGCTTTATTTATTTTTCTTGAAGCTTCTACCTACTCTTAACACTTTTCATCTTTGCTTTCAACCAAGGAAGTTCTTTTGGCATTTATTTAATTAATAAGTTTGTTATTTGTGTGTGTGTGTGTGTGTGTGTGTGTGTGTGTGTGCATGCGTGCGTGCAGGCGGAGCTCAGAGGTCAACTTTGGATATTGTTCCTTGGAAGCCAACCAACTTATTTTTTTCAGACAAGGTGTCTCACTGGGACCTGGTACTCACTGGTTAGGCTAGGCTTGCTGGCCAGCAAGCTGCAGGGGTCCACTTGTTCCTACTTCCCCTGTGCCGGGAGTGCAAGCGGGAACCTCCATCTTGGTCTTTCTTATGAGGGTTCTGGGGATTAAACTCAGGTCTTTATACTTGTGTGGCAATAGGCACACTATCTCCCAGGCCCCTTGACATGATTTTCTAACTTCCTTTGCAATTAGCTAAAAGCTAACCTCCAGGAAGCCTCAGGTAAGCGGGGGCCCAGTGCTGATTGATCCCTTTCGCGGAACACTTGCACTTCCATGTGTTGAGCTTTTAGCGGGCTGGGTGTTGTTGCATCTTTGGGGTTTGGGCTGTTCTTCCTCCAGATGTGTCTCTTCAGGTCCTTAGGTAGAGTGGCAGCAAGCGTTCATCTGGCAGAAGAGGTGGAACATGCACGTTTGTGCTTGGTCCCCTTTGCACCCGCGCTCGGTGATGACAGTCGCTCTCTCCCCCAGCTGTCACTTGACCTCAGTGTTTTGATGAAGCTCAAGACTTCATGTGCCCGTGTGCAGCTGCACCTGCTGTCTACTCTTTTTTGGGCAGCGCAGAGTCCTCCAGATCCTCCCAGGAAGTTTAACAGCCAAAAGGCCCACTCTTTCCACCTGAATTTGTACTTCTAAGAAGCTAGACGCCCCTTCTTCCACGATTAAGAGCATCAGACACACCCGAAGTTCTATAGGAACACACATCTTAACTCAACAGCAGTCTCCACGGGAACATGGAGCTGGTATTTGCTACTTTGTGTGTTTCCTATTCTTGCACCTTTCTCCACCCTTTCCCTACCCTTTCAACCCCCTAACACTAGACATGAGAGAAACAAAAGACAGAGGAAAGGGGTGATGTTACGGTTAGACTACCTCCTGCTGATCAGTGGTGTCCGAGATCCTTGGGGCATGTTTGATCTTTGTTGTCAGGATATCCAATTTCTTTTTGTTGTTTCTTCTTTGCACATGACTAATTAACAAATCATAACTAACAGCAACCAAATAGTCCAGAATTCCAAACACCACACACTTGCAGAAACTGTCTGCCGCTGGCAAAATCACACCTCTGCTAGAGCATGAGGCAAATCAGTCACTTGCTGTGAAGCAGCTGCCTATCCCCACACCTGAGACTAAAACAAAAACATACCCGATAGAGTTCTATGGGTTTTGTGTGTGTGTGTGTTTATTACTTCAAGTTACATCTCCATCACCGTGCCCTCTTTCCACCCTTCCCAGTCTCACCCTCCCACCCTCTACCCCATCTCCCTCCTATCCTACTCCTCTGGAGTGGAGTGTCCCTATATGTCAGCCCCCCCGCCCCAGTTCAGCAGTCAAATGAGGACTAAGAGCCTCCTCATACACTGGGGGCCTACAAGGCAGCACCACTAGGACAAAGTGTCTCACTGACAGGTAACAAAGTCTATGTTCCTGTTCCTTTTGGTGTGTTGGTTGTAGGATAGTTATCCTGTACTATATGGCTAAAATCCGATTGTAAGTGAATAGATGCCATGTGCATCTTTCTCAGTGTGGGTTAGCTCACTCAGGATGAGCTTTTCTAGTTCCATCCATTTGACTGCAAATTGCATGATTTCCTTGTTTCTGATAGCTGACTAGTATTCGATTTTGTAGATGTACCACAGTTTTGTTTTTTTTTTTATCCATTCATCGGTTGAGGTACATCTGTGTTGTTTCCAGTTTCTAGCTATTACAAATAAGGTTGCTATGAACATAGATGAGAAGGTGTCCTTGTGGTTTGGTGAGGAGTCATTTGGATGTATACCCAGAAGTGGTACAGCTGGATATTGAGGCAAAGCTGTTCCAAGTTTTCTAAGATATTGCCAGATTGATTTCCATAGTGGTTGTACAAGTTTGCACTCCCACTGTTTTTTAAAGAAATCAAAATTCTCACTACAGAAACATGCTGGTGTCTGGGCATAGCAACAAAGAGAAATAAAACAAAGGAATTGGTCTTTTAGAGTCCGCAGAAGCTGTGCAGATGAGGAATCTTGGGGTCACAGTGGAGACAAATCTGTTGTCAATCATCCAGCCACTTAGCAGCGAGGCTACTTTTTTTTTTTTTAATTTCTTTCTTTTGTCCCTCATATGCCTAAGTCTCCCTTACGCTGTAGATCACAGAGGGATAAACTCTCTGTGGTCTGTGACACACAGTTATATCCCTTCCTGGGGTTAGGTGGTAGATGAGATGCCAGCATCTCACAGAGGATTTAGAGAAATCAAGATTTTAAATGTATCTTGGCCATTCACCTTCAACACCTCAGTGGTGTTTTTTTTTTGTTTTTTGTTTTTGTCCCCAGGATAGGGTTTTCTCATCCACTAAGTCTCTCTGGCTCTTGTCAAGAAGCTCTGGGAGGGAAATGGTGAGGGAAGAAAATGAAATACAAATGAGACGCTGCTCTGGCTGGTCCTTGGAGGTGGAAACCTGGAAGTCCATTGAATGGGCAAGGAGTACATTACCTAGAAACCTGTTGTGCTGAGCACTGGTATAGAGACACAGCCCGTAGGCAAGTCTGAGCGGGCTGGACGATACTGCTATATACTGAGGGACGCTGTTGACACAACTTCATTGGCTTGCAACTGGTGTGGAGGTGGCTGCTGAGCCTTGCGTGTGTGTCACAGCTGGGAAGGAAGATCTAAAAGTGGTCACCTCATCTCCATTGCCTGTCAGGCTCTGCCTTCGTGTTCATGAACTTTGAGATCCTGGAAACTGGATCCCCCTTGCTTTCTCCATTCCTCTCATCCCATTTGCTTTGGAGAGATACTTCAGGTCTGATCCTTCCAACAAGCTGCATTTTTGTTCATTTATTCTTTTAAGAAGTAATGGAGACCCATGGAGTATTGGGGTCTAGGATACAATGGGGAGGCACAGTCACCCCAAGGGGACCATAATGGTAGGATGTCACTTATGGGTAGGCTTTTGATGTACAAGAGAGCTCCGAGATCCCTAGGAGGGCACTGTCTCTTGAAAGCCCCATGATTTATGAGTGAAAAGAATGAGTCCCAATGTCCTGTAGAAAGTTGAGAATAAAACTAGACCCAGGACGATTGTCTTCTGGGTCCCCCCAGCAAAGGCTCCTGTGTTATTACCCTATGTGCCAGGATGAAAAGTGATTTTTTTTTCCCTCTGTGGCTTTTTAGGATATGAGGAAGACTAAAGAGTCATATAGAAAACAATAGTCACATGCAATAGTATATGACATAATTAGAAAATATAATACTTGGTGAGTATGTGGTCAAGTTTTTGAATGGACCTTGAGGACTTTAGATAAGGCTTGCTCGACCTGGTGGCTCCATATGTCATGTTTTGGGCACATACGAGAGAAAGACATGAACTGGTGTCTGAACATAGGAGAAAAGCGTGGGGTGGCTCAGGAAGCTTGGATTAAATGAAGGTAGAACCACCTAGTTAACCGCCCAAGACACAGAGGATGGGGCTGCATTTATTTACTGTTTTCCCACCCTCCCTTTCTGTGTGACACCTATGTGGAGCATAGCTTACCTGAATGCCTCTGCATGTGGGGCTGTGTTTTTCATGTTCTCCAGGAAGGCTGGTCTCATGAAACACTCAGACTTGTGCTAGGAGTTGCTGCCCCTTTGGATTGCCTTATACCCAGGTAAGCTGAGCTTCTGGCACCACATCAGGACTACTGATCATGAGGACAATGATGAGGATGATGTTGGAGTTGAGAGCTGGGAAGCTGGGAACGTTTGACTGAAGGCACCTGGAGAAGGGGAGCCTGTCTCTGTTCTGTTTTTAGAGGCTACAAACCCTAAATCCCAGACCCAGAGGGATAGATTAGGGCTGTGATTCATCACTACAACAGAATTAGTGTCTTTGAAGAGGAACTTGGTTGAGGGCCTTTTTAGTTAGTTAGCTATGTGCAATCCTGCAGTTGATTGACATGCAGCCCCAGGGGTGAAACAGACATGCCACCAGACTCAAAGGGGAGGAAGCATGTCCACTGAGAAGATCAGGCTACATCTGGGCCACTTGGACAATGGTCTTCTTTTCCTTCATGGAAAAGGGTAAAATGGCAGGTGGCCCGTGGGTAAGGCTCTGGTGCTGTCTCTGTGATTGTTGCCGGTGTGTACTCTGGATATGCTCCTACCAGGCCAACGAGTGACAAATTCCTTTTAAAGGAACCAGTTGAGAATACCTCTCATTCACCATGAGCACCACCTTATTAAGCAAGAGTTGGGCAACCTCGAGTGAGCTCAGAGACTCATGAAAAATGATGAATGGATTGGGAAATAGCAGGCATGAGGAAGGGGGAGGTGGTTGTGACAGAGCCTGACATGCTTTTTTGTTGCTGCTATGGCAACCAATCAGGGACTCCCTTAAGGAAGCATTCATTAAATTATCAAAGGGTTTCTGTGTCCTAGCACTAGAGTCAGAAAGACTTTCTCTCCGGAGATGTTGTAGACATTTTTGGAATGACGGAGGGAATGTGATTCTGCAGGAAATGGAAGTGACTTTTTGTTCATGTGTTTGTTGCAGTTTTTGTTTCTACAAGATAAACATCTGTGCTCTGTGTCCTAATGATGCTATGAAAACATCATGGGGCTTTCTAAATGACCTCTCGAAGATGCCAGTGCCCACTTTGCCTCTCTGAAGTTGAGCCCACCATTGTTCACACACCTGCACACTTGGTATCCCCTTGCCTCTTGGTCTATGTGTTGGTGGTATATGTGTGTGTGTGTGTGTGTTTATGTTCATAATTCTGGATTTGACAGGGAAGGAATCTTTCAAAGAAAAACACAAAAGTCAGTTAAATTCAACATGTATTCAGCAATGTGCCAACCTTACTTTAAATTGTTCTTCAATATTCAGCGCCTTGCTGTGACACAGGCAGCCATAAATTGTGTTTACAAGTGACCGCTGGACTGCTAAGTACCTAAAGGTACAGAAAAACAAATAATGAGGTTTTAAATATTTTTTGGAGGCAGAGTAACACAGCAACAAGAGCTGACAGACATGTTTTACCCCTTCTTTCCAAAGAATAAAGGGTGGGAGCAGGGGAACGTGCTTTCAGAGGTGCAAAAGAGTTCTTGGAAGATCACAGAAAAATAAAACTTGGCTAGAGTCCAGAGCTGAGGGACGAGAGTAGAGACTCATCTTCCTCCCACTGCGGGCTGGAATTGCAAAGCTCTAGCATAACAAGCATTGCTTAGCCTTCACTGTTGGTGTGGATTGTCACCAGCTGATGTCATCGCCCAGCATGGTCTTCCCAGGTGAGGAGCCTACTGCCTAATTCTTCCTTCAGTATCCTAGGGCAGCTGTGTTTCCACCAGAGGGCAAGCAAGGGATGGGAGGCTGGAGGGGAAAGGCACTGGCCAGGTCCTGCCGTGGTCAGAGGAGGAGGCAACAGAGAGAGCCCAGTGCGAGGTCCATGCCTCCCAGTGTTCCAAGATGGAATTGAGTACAAGATCAAGGCACAGAAATCAGTATTGTTCTCATGGACTCTCTTGGAGGAAAAACACTGTGAAAAGAGCTGTGTGTCACAGCACAGAAACAACGATGTACCTCGGGATGCTGTGTGACAGCAAAGGGAACAAAACAACCAGAGAGCACTGTGAGCAAACAGGGACTTGAGGTACCACTGTGCACATAAAGTTCAGTGGTGACAATGGTGAGGTCAAAAGGATCAACTGAACCAACAAGAAACAGAGTGATGTTGGCAGGTCACGGAAGTGGTGCTCCGTCGAGGCTGGGATTTGGCTCCTTCTCCTTATGTAGCAGTGAAGAACTCAGGGCAATGTAGCTGTCACCCTGGGTCCCGCTCCTGAGAACTAATTGCCATTCATGTTTTGACCTATTTGCTTTTGTCCTGTTTTTCCTTGCTAGGACCTTTTAACAACCTACAGTGTGAACACATTACAGCTGGTGCAGCTCTCTCCCTCCTGCAAGGCCAGGAGCCATGGAAAGGCGTGTGTGTGTTTTACCACTGAGGGGAAGGTTTTCAGGCCTCATGGTTAGTCTTGGTGACCAGGTTGACTGGATTGGTAAAACACACCCATTCTATGCTAATGTGTTTCTAGAGGAGTGTCATGTGAGACACTTGCTGGCGGAGAAAGACTCCCGGTGAATGGCCTGGTGGCCCAAGTGGAAGGATGTGGGAGGAAGACAATGCTTGCAAGCTCCTTTACTTCATGACTGATTACTTTTTTGGCCGCCAGTGTCCTCAGTCTTTCAATGTGGCCCCAATACAGCAAATCTCCAGGTTGCTTCTGGGCATTCAGTTCCAGATTGGAACTGCTAAGGGTTTAGCCTCTTGAGTCGGGAGGCCACCATGTCTCTGCTGTACAGAACGCCATTGTCGAGCCACCCAGACCCTAAGGTGCAAACTGATCCAACAGTCTCCCTTGTAATTTATGCACATTTCGCATCGATTCTGTTCCTCTAGGAACCCTTGACTGCTGCAGAAGGAAAAGGTCTGACATTTGGTCCTGACTCACTGTCTACCCTTTTGGTAGGAGCCAAAAGTAGCAGCCCAACCATGCCACCGCACAGGCTGCAGTCCAGTACACACAGGCTGTGCCCTTCTGATGAACAGATACTTTTTCAATATGATGGTATCACATGCAATACATAAGGCATACTAAATGCTTTCGTTGTTTATCTGGGATTCACACTTAGTTGGACATCCTCTCCTTTGTGTGAACACCCCTTCTCATAGGTGACAGAGAGGCTGAGGCCTGCTCTGTGCATCACCCACCTGGCATCTAGTTGGCCTCTTTACAACTGGATACTCACTTGGCACTCAGTCAAGTGTGTTGATGGAGGCCTGCTGGCAACCCGCTCTTCTGGGACTGTTAACATGGGAGGGCAGTCTGTGTGGCACACTGGGAATTTCCCTGTCAGCTTTGGATTTTTGTCTGCCATGGCAGTCCCAAGCTCTGCTTCCTCCTTGTCTGGACCTCAACCCCAGACTGCAATCATAAGTAGAGAAGGAGATTCACTGATCATCAGAGTCTCCCTAAGCTCCAAGCCTTCTGTATTGTGACCTTTCACCTGTACGGCCCTTGGGACACCAGCTTGATTGGGGACCCAGGGAGAGACTCCTTTCTGTGACTTGAAATGAGTCTTCCTTAGTTAGGTGGTTGTGGTTGTCAGTTGTAGGCTTTCTCGTTAGGCATTCTTTTTCTCATTCATAAAGCCCATGTGAAATATTTGATTACAGGGACTTTAGAATAAACTCTGGTAAACATGCTTTCAAATTTGCAATCTGGTTTTGATTAAAAGTCAAAACTATAACCTCGACTTTGATATCTCAATAGATTTAAATAAACTTCTTACATCTGGTTTTTCTTGCTAAATTCTTCCCCAAAGCCAAGTCCTCACTAAACTGAGAGTCGTCCTTCAGCACGGAACATCTTTTAATTGTATCTCTGCTATCAGCACTTCAAATAAAATCTGTAGCCAACACTGTTTTGAGATTTTGTTGAGTTGTTTTACTGATATGCTGTAAGTGTTCCCCTTCTCTGGGTTGCTGGGGTAGAAGGCACAGAAATGTAAATTTACTGTTTTGTGAGGTCGACTCTTGTTATAGTTATTATATTGATTGCCAACCGGAAAGGATCTAGAATCACCGAGAAGGCAAGCTTTTGAGCACACCTGTGAGGGATTAACTATGCAATGGGAAGACCCACCTGAGTGCTACTGTTCCATAGGCTGGAACTCTGAGCTGAATAAAAAGGAGAAAGCGAAGGGCATAGAAGACATCACATGAGCACACTCTGTACATCACACACAGGGCTACTGACTTGTGCTGTTACTGCCAGGGAGGTTCACGACATGGAAAGATGGGGTTTCTCAGGCCACTGGTAACGAAAGAGGAACTCCTCATTTCTGGAGTAAGACCCAGAGAATGATTCCAGAATGAAAGGGAGAGAGAGACCCTTTCACAGGCAGCCTCAGAGACAGAGCTGGGGAGGCAGCAGCCTGGCGACCTAAATACAACTTGAACACCAAATGACAGTGAATCCTGATGTGAAGTCAGAGGAGGAGAGTGAGAGCTGAGCCGAGGGGACACATAGGGAACAGAAAGAGGAGCGAGGAGGACTCAGCCTCCTCAGCCCCAGCCAGACAGCAGAGGTGGCAGGCCAGCAAGAATAGCACCTGAGCACAGGGCTCAGCAAGCAAAGCTTCTAGGGTCAGGGACAAGCCTGGTGACAGGGACTTCAGTGCCTGTAACTCTTCCTGCTGGAGGAGCTGGAGCTGTACTTGATGGTGGAGGAGCTGCCACCAGAGGAACTGAGGCCACCCCCGATGCCTCTGCCACTGCTGGAACTGAAGCCGCCTCCAAGGCCATGGCTACTGCTGTAGGAGTAGCTGCTGCCTCCTCCCAGGCCCAAGCTGCTGCTGGCACCAGCTGCACCGCCATAGCCGCTGGACACGGTGGACTGAACCACAGCTGTGCAGGAGGGAAGAGGACACAAGAGACACAGTGAGCTCTCTCTGCACAGAGAGCCAGTCACAAGGGCAGGGGAAGGGGAAGGGGGGGGCAGGCAAGCAGAGTACTTACAGATGTTGACTGGTCATATGTGCACTGACTGAATATTAACTCAAAACCCAAATGCATAATGAATCCAGGTGTTTCTGACAGTGCTCAACATTGAATCGTGCAACTTCACTGCAGCCTTGGCTCTGGACACACACACTCTCTCTCTCTCTCTCTCTCTCTCTCTCACACACACACACACACTCACAAACATATACATGCTCACACACACACACACACATACACACACACACACACACACACACGAGTTTGTGCACTTCATTGGGAATGCTGCTGCCTGCCACAGAAGCCTGCCTTGAGCAACTAATGACCGAGCTGCCATGTTAGGGATTTCAGTATCTCATTGTACCTACAAAGTTTTCTGCTCTCACACAAATGGTTTAATTATAGAAAACAGAGACTTCTAATATTTTCCTGTCACCATCCCTCAGCATATAAGCATATATCTTTGGGTTATATTGTTAGAATATCATATTTTTTTTTTTGGTTTCTCGAGACAGGGTTTCTCTGTGTATCCTTGGGTGTCCTGGACTCACTTTGTAGACCAGGCTGGCCTCGAACTCACAAAGATCCACCTGCCTCTGCCTCCCAAGTGCTGGGATTAAAGGCGTGCGCCACCACCGCCCGGCAGAATATCATATTTTTAAAACTGGTGTTTGAGTCACTGGCTTAAACTTTATTAAGAAAAGTCAATTATACTTGGTTTAATTTAAAACAGAATTTGTAACAATTTCTCGAAGTCCCTAAGCATGCTTCTGTCATTTTGTATATAAATAAACATCCAGCCATGCTTTCATTCATGCCAAAATAAACAAGTATATTCATCTCAGTATGCAAATTTGGTTTAGCTTTCATAAGTGGTAAAACAATGTGTATGCCACAGAATTGTTTTAAAATATATTTCTTTATGATTTAGTGTCAGCAAATGTTTGACTCGTGGATCTGTTTCATGTGTGTATATGCTAGGGTTCATGTACAATTTTCTTGGGCAAAGTGTGGTCCCCAGTGGGCAAAGTTTAAGTCCTGTTGGAGGAACGTGGTTTTCTGTCTTAGCCGTGCTTTCTGATGCCAACCGAGCTCCATCCAGCTTTGCAGTCTTGGCCTCTCCGCGGCTTTCCCGGAGAGCAGCTGCAGCCTCTGTTAGCTTCCCAGTGAGTTTGACTGGCAGCGCCTGCAGCACTCACAGAGGCAGAGAGAGCCCCGGCTTCCCGGCCACCGTAGATTGCCTCCTGCCAGGAGCAAGCTGGGTGCTCTCCCATGAAGACTCATGAGCATCTTGCTGGAGTAGTGCAAGAAGGTGCCGGCTACCCTGAACACTGTTGCCAAAGAGGGCTGCAGATGTGCAGGTGAAAAGATGAGAGTGAGGAGGGATGAGTCTGGGAACAGATGGCCACCCTGTAGGACCAGGCCTGGAGATGCGAAGACGGCAGAGAGATGCTGTGTCGTCAGACCTGGCTGCTGTTAATATGTCCACAGTGACATGCTCATTCATTGCAGTCAATGAAGAAACATAAATATACTTTCAAGGAGTCCATTCTTCATTTCCTTAGTTTTGGCCTTTGTTGGACGCAGGATACCACACTCTTTTCCCATTTTCTTAGTCTCCTATTGACTGAGACAGCGTCTCAGATTTCCATGCTTTAATGGCCTCGAAAGTTTTGGGGGGAAATTGTGGCCTTGTGCTCCATAAAATCTTTCAATGGTTCTTTGACATTTTTTCCCGATGAATTCAGCAGGGGTTCTGAGATTCTTGGAGGAGACCCAGAGGCGAGGCTCCTTCTGATCATGTGATAGTAGCACTGGACCACATCACTGTGGCTGGAGCCCTGAATCGCCTGGGTAAGGCAGCTCCCCAGCTTCTCTGCTGTAAAGTGCCCCTTCACCTCCTTCCCACACCACACCTTTGGCAAGAAGCTGTTCATCACAGCCCACGCCTGGGGAGGAGTTGCACTGTGCCTCACTGACAGAGGAATACTTACTTAAACGGTTTGAAATCCCTCTATGTAAAAGTTGCTTATCACGTGTCATTGATTTGTTTCTTTAGTTGTTTGTAGTTACATAGGTTCATGAGCATTTCCTTTGTACTTTGGGCCATAATCCAATATAATTACTTATTTGACAAGTGGCTTAAATTATTTCAACTCAGCCACTGTGGGCTCTGTCCATTGTGGGTTTGTTTTAGGGGCTGGTTGATGCTATTATACTAAACATTTATATTAAATGACTAAAGAAATAAATTTCTGAGCACCTCCTTACTTTCTCATGGCCAGATAGTTGCTCTAGCATCCTTCTCAAAGTTAGCCATTTCTCTGAGAGGGCTTCCCTCCTGATTGTATCAGTCACCATTCGTCAGAACTACAGAACCAGAAGGACATTCATACATAAAGGAATTTCACTTTAAGGAACTCATTTGCCTAATTATGGAGCAGGAAAAATCTCAAATCTACAGAACTAAGATGTCAGTTTGGGTCTGAAGACCAGACGCTTCTGCATAGCCAGGAAGACCTGGAGTCCCAGTTGAAAGACCACAGGTAGGAAGGCTCTCTCTCACTCGGAGTCAGGCCAGCTTTCATTCTACCCTAGCCTTCAGCTGACAGAAGGAAGGGTACTCACAGTGTGGGAGCAACCAGCTTTGCTCATCCCCCTCTCCATATGTAAACCCAAGACATCCTCAGGGAGATGCACTCTGTGGTGTACACACATCGTAGTGATATTAGGCCATTAAGAGCAAAGATCTAGATACTAGATGTGTTTGATGCTGCTAGAATGCTACAGTCTCTAGATCCTGTCAGGTAACGGGAAGGAAAATATATGAATGAATATTATATATACACATGTTTGTATGTATGTATGTGTATGTATATATGTGGTATTCATTTTAATATATGGCATTCATTTGTTTTTGAAGTGATGGAGGTTGAAGCCAGGGCCTCCGTGTGCTAAGCAAGCACTCTACCACTGAGCTGCATCCGAGGCTCCATATGTTTTCATAAGCAACCATCCTACGTCCAATTTGAAATCGTTAGCAGAGTGGTCATTCTGGCCTCTTCCTTGGCTACCCACAGAAAGGGATGAGAAGTGCAACTCAGGCTACCTGCCACCCAGTCGCTCAAACCTGCCATTTCACAATCTGCATTATAGTGATTAATGTTATGTGCCAACTTGAGTGGAATGTAGGTGCCCAGATATTTGGGTGTGTCTGTGGATGTGTTTCTTTGAGATTGACTCTGTAATGACAGTGTGAAGCAAACAGCCCTCAATCACGAAAATAGGTCTCATCAAATTAGTTGAAGGAACTAACTGAACAAAGAGGCCGAGTCACAGGGCATTCCGTTTGCCTCACTGTCACTGATGGGGGCCTCATTTTGTCCCCTAAAAGTAAATGTTGGCTGTCCTAGGTCTCCAGCTTGGTAGGTGTAGATGTCGTAATTTGTCAGCCTCTAAAAACTACACCAACCAAATATTTAATAATAAATCCACCCCTCTCTCCCTCTCCTATTCCTGCACACTCTGATGGGACAGATGAGTCTGTTTCTCTGTCGGATACTAGCTAATACACATGGACAGGGTGCTCAGAGTTCCTAAGCCATGTCCCCGTGGGATCAGTAGTGTCAAGCAGAAGACAGTCCTCACACGAAGAACGTCTTCCTGTAAAGCTCCCAAGGTCAACATTCAGTCTCTTTCCCCCTCATCTGTTGTAATAAAGTGAGATTATTTTATCATACTGTGCCTTCCTTTGTAGGTTATGTAAAACTCATAAACCCTTGGGGGGAAGAGGTTCTGGGGAAGATGGCTCAGTCAGTAAAGAGCCTTTTGCACAGCAGTGAGGACTGGAGTTTCATCCCCAGCATCTGTGGATGAGCCAGGCCCTGCAACACAAGCTTATAAACCCAGAGCGGTGGGAGCTGACACAGGGTCCCGGGAGCTTGCTGGACAGCCAACTCAGTTGAATCAGTGAGCTCCAGGTTAAGAAAGGCTCTGAGAAATAATGTTTTAAACCAGCTCATTGGGAATTTCACACATGCTCACAATGTAGTTTGATTCCATTCACCCCAACTCCTCCTCCTACCAGATCCTGCCCCACTCACTGCAAGCCATCTCTTTCTCCTCTCACCCATAAAATATAGTTCGTGTTTCCCATATACACGTGGGTGTCAGGCCCGCCATTGGAGCAAATTGACCTATTAGGGCCACATCCTTAAGGAAAACCTACTCTCCCTATCTCAAACTTATAAATCATTGAGGGGAGGGGCACCTGGAAAGATAGCTCAGTCTCTTCTTGCACAGCCATGAGGGGCCTCAGCATCAACTGCCAATGGTTCCTCAGGTACAGGTGGCATTAGTGGGTCATCCTTGCCCCCGTGGCAGACTGCCTGGTTTGAGCTCCTGCAGTTCTTACTCACCAGCCTCAGCTGCTGTGAGCTTGTGGCTGCTGCTTTGTTCTGGTCCTCCCTGACCACTGTCCGCTCCTTCTGCAATGGTCCCTGAGTCTTGAAGGGACATAGATGTGACACAGATGGCCCGTTCATGGTTACACACTTCACAGGCACTTATTCTCTACATTTGGACCAGTTTTGAGTTTTGTTGGATGTTCTCAATCAAGTTCAGGAAGTTGCTTTCTAGTCCCCGTGAAGTAGAAAGTTTTTATCTATTTTAACTTGAAAGAGTGCTGGATTGTGTGGTCTAGACCCTTTCTGCCTTTTGATGATATGATCATATATATGGCTTCCTCCTCCTCCTCCTCCTCCCCCTCCTCCTCCTCCTCCTCCTCTTCTTCTTCTTCTCACTTTGAGATACTGGATTGTAGTGTTTGCTTTTGAATGCGGAACTGGCCTTACACATTTGAAATGAAACTTGGTTAGTCATGGTGTAGAATTCTTTCTATATACCAGGGCTTTCTATTCAGCACTGTTTTGTTGAGCCCTTTTGGGTAATGTTTATGAGAGGTATTAGTTAGTTTATGGTTTTCCTTTCTCCAAATAGCTTCATCTAGTTGTGTTGTTCCAATGATCTCGGCCGAATAGGGTGAGTCATAAATTGCTCCTTCTGTGTCCGTTTCCTGGAGGTAGGTGTAGGGCTCGGATCCGTCTCACTGGTCAATATGAGCGCTTAGATGATGAAAACATCTGGGTGTAGGGCTGTCATAGGTCTGACTACGTTCCCTGGTTGCTGCATGACTATCCTAACTATTTCTTCATGTCTTACTGTTTTGCAGCTTTAAGGTTTAAAGTAACATCTCATCAAAGTTATCAAATATATTGACATAGAGATTCATGTTTTTACTTTATAATACTTTAGGTTACTATGTATGTTAAGATTTTAATTTTATCTAAATCCACACATGTAATAACATGCACATCTGTACATGCACTTTGTGAATCATTGTCATTTTCATTGTTTCTCACAGATGTAGAATCACATGTGGGGTTTAAGTGCTTAGGTCAGCCATCCCATGCCTGATCCTGGGGAAGAAACTGAAGAGGAGGAGGTGCCGATTTTGGTAGTGTGTGGGGAGATGACTGAGGGTACCTTTACACCAGGGCCCAGAATTACTTTACATAAATAATTAATCAAGGAGAATAGAGCAAAATATTAAGGCCTAGAGGCCTGGATTAGTTTGATTTTTCTGCTAGCTAAAGAATTAAAAGGCATAAAAAAAATCTTGAATGCTACAGATAGCAGCAGGTGATATCTCAGGCACAGCAGAGATAATCAGCACAGCAACCACAGCAACGAAAGGGCTTGGTTCTGGGTGGGGAAATACACTCACAGTCACACTTACATTTACAGTTACATTCACACACACACACACTGTGGGCACAGAGAGAAAGACCCTCTACGGAGCAGAAAGGGGACCTCAGAGCTTCAAGTCTGGTGTCTCTTCAAAGGAGAGAGTTTTGAAGGGTCTTTGAAGGGCCTTCCTCCCCTAATTTAGGGTTGATTCATTTGAACAAAGTGCTATTTTGTGCATGGAGTGTTTTCAGAATTGCTAGTGATATCTCCTTGGGAACCAGTCACATCAAGCCAAGTGCTGCGATCACAGGACAATTCTTTTCCCTTAAGGCACATATATCCTATTTGCTCCCAAGTTGCTCCCTCAGCCTTTTTTTTCCCCCACACCTCTGTCCTATATTTTAATAAGGTTGCTTCATTCATTTGTAATCTGCTGTTGCATTCTCTATCCTCAGTTATCTTAATCTCATAAATTATTAATTTTGCTTTTAAGAATAATGTTTTCTCTGCAGTGTTAAGCTCTGTGAAAGGCCATGTTAAGGGAATCTCTGAGGGGTCAAGTAATAGACCAGGCAAATATTTGCACAGAACTTATCTCATAAACGATATAGACTATAATAAAATGTTAAAAGAATTCTTTTTTTCCCTTTTATTGAAACAGATTCTTTTTCTCACAAATATATCCTGATTATAGTTTCCCCTCTCTCTACTCCTCTAAGATCCTCCCCACCTCTCCTCCCATCTGGATCCATCCCCTTTCTGTCTCCACTAGAAAATAAACAGACTTCTAAGAGGTAATAATAAAATTAAACACAGTAAAACAAAGCAAAAATTAATATACTAAAATAAGACAAAACAAACAAACAAACAAACAGAAGGAAAAGAGCCCAAGAGAAAGCACAAGAAACAGTTATAGATGGAGAGACCCACTTGTTCACAAACCCGGGGATCCCATGAAAGCTCTAAGCTGGAAGCCGTAATGTGTACACAAAGGGCATTCTTTCTGCTCCTCTTATACAGGATTTGATTGGGACATTTTGTTTTGTGGTGAGTTTCCAAGGTCTCTTGCTCTCTCTGCATACTGTCTGTCTTTCATCTCTGTTTCATCTGCGGCTGGAGGAAGCTCCTCTGATGACCACTAACTAAGCCAGGCACTGAACTATGCATACAGCAGAAGGTCATCAGGGGTCATTATGCTGCTATGTTCTTCTAGTAGAACAATAGTGTCTCCTTTAACCCTAGTTCCCTTGGGCTATCTAGTTTCAGGTTCTCTGTTACCCAAGTAGTGTTGGGGATGGGTTCCATCTTGCAGAGAGGGCCTTAAGTCAAATCAGATATTGGTTAGCTGTACAGCGTCTGCTACCATTGCTCAAGCATATCTTGCAGGCAGGACACCATTGTAGATGAAAGCGTTTGTGGCTGGGCTGGTGTTTACATTTCTCCTTTGGTAGCGTGCAGAGTACTTTCCTATACTGAAGACTCTAGCATTGAGGGTTGAAGGCTCTGTGTAGGCACCAGCTTGACTTCTCCATGTTCAGTGGCTTGTGCAGGTGTGGTCTTAAGCAAATAGGGCCTTGCTATCAGTTTGTGGAGAGCAACCTATAGTCAAGGTGACAGGCTGGGTTGTTTGGGGTTCCCGTGGGACCTCTTTGGACAACCACTCAGGTAGATGTGATGCATTCCTGGCTAGTACTAGAAGCTTCATTTGGTGATAAGATATCTGAGAGGGGGGCCTCCATCTCCTCCACTTAGATCATTTTTATATGCATGTATTTTAGGAAGCTCCTTCTATATTAGCTATACATGCTATCCCACATTTACTTCTTCTTCTTCTTCTTCTTCTTCTTCTTCTTCTTCTTCTTCTTCTTCTTTTTTTTTGGTTTTTTGAGACAGGGTTTCTCTGTGTAACAGCTCTGGCTGTCCTGGACTCACTTTGTAGACCAGGCTGGCCTCAAACTCACAGTGATCTGCCTGCCTCTGCCTCCCAAGTGCTGGGATTAAAGGCATGCGCCACCACGCCCGGCCCACATTTACTTCTTTCTCCCTATATTTCCTCCCTCGTCTCCCTCTTCCATTCTCCTCCTGACTTGATTCCCCCCTTTCTGATCTCCCCTCATCCATTCATAACTAGCCTATCTTGTTTTCCTAGAGTGATCTATCTTCAGCCCAGTCCCTTACTCTATACCTAACCTCTGTGGTTCTATGAATTAATAGCTAATATCCATAATGAGTGAATGAATACATAAATGAATACATAAAATGTTTGTCTTTCTGGGCCTGGTTTACCTCCCCCAGAATGATTTTTTTCTGGGTCTATTTATTTAGCTGTGAATTTCATTTTTTTTTTTTTTTTTGGTTTTTCGAGACAAGGTTTCTCTGTGTAGCCCTGGCTGTGCTGGACTCACTTAGTAGACTAGGCTGGCCTTGAACTCGCAAAGATCCGCCTGCCTCTGCCTCCCAAGTGCTGGGATTAAAGGCGTGCGCCACCACCGCCCGGCTTGTGAATTTCATTTTTTAACGGCTGGTAACATTGTGTAAATGTACCACATTTTCGTTCTCCATTCTTCTGTTGAGGGACATCTAAGTTGTTTCCAATTTCTTGCTATTATGAATAGCGCAGCAATGAACATGATTGAGCAGGTGTGTGTGTGGTAAGATGAAGTGTCCTTTGGGCATATGCGCAAGAGTGGTATAGGTGGATCTTGACATAGATTCATTCCCATCTTCCTGACGAATCGTGACACTGATTTCCAGAGTGACTGTACAAGTTTGCACTCCCACCAGAAATGGATGAGTGTTTCCCTTACTCCACATCCTCAATAGAATGAAGTTTAATTTGTTTTATTGATCTTGGCAACTCTGACAGGTGTAAGACAGAATCTCAAAGGTGTTTTGATTTGTATTTTCCTGATGACCAAGGATGCTGAACATTTTTAAAAAGTGTTTCTTGGTCATTAAATTCCTCTTTTGCTGATCTTCTTTTTAGATCTATACCCTATTTTTTTATATATTACTTTTCTCAACATAATCTTTTCATTGATTCTTTTGGAATTTCACATCATTTATCCCAATCACACTCATTCCCTGTCTGCCCCCACCCTTGTCACCCCACCAAAAACAATAAAAAATAAAATAAAATAAATAAATAACCAAGTCCAATTTGTGTTATCTATATACTCACTGGAGCATGGGTCAAACTCTCAGTGGCTGCCCCTTAAATAGAACTGAACTGTGTCATCCCCCTAGTCCCACCAGAAACCACTAATTGTGGAGAGCTAAATTCAACATCCTTACCACACTTTTAAGAGGAGATCTCTTTAATGGCTTCCTGTTTAGGCTGCTACTTTTTCAGGGGAGTGAGAGTTGGGATAGGGGAAAGGGTTGTCACAGAATCCATCTAGTTCCTCTTTCTTAACTACATGTCTGCACTCATCGGCATCAAAGGAAAAGTAGCTTCCTTGCTCTTTACAGTCAGTGATGGTCCCCGGCTGCAGTAAGACCTCCGATGCAGACACGGCCCTTGGTAGCATAGGTCACTCACATCAGCCTGGTCCTCACTGCTGTTGTGTCTCCAGCTCCGCCTCTCTCAGTGCATGGCCTATTTGGATTCTTCCATGTGCAGATATTCAGTTTACTAACACCATTTGTTAAAGATATTGTCTTTTTTTCCAGAATGTGTTTCTGGCTTTTTCATAAAAAATCAGGTCTGTATGTAGATTTATGTCTATGTCTTCAATTCAATTCCATTGATCAATGTAGCTGTTTTGTGCCAATACCATGCTTTAAAAAGAAACAACTAATAACTCTGTAGCACAATTTGATGTCAGGGTTAGGATTACCTCTTTTTTTGTTTGTTTGTTTTTGTTTTTTGAGACAGGGTTTGCTCTGGCTGTCCTGGACTCTCTTAGTAGACCAGACTGGCCTTGAACTCACAGAGATCCACCTGCCTCTGTCTCCCTAATGCTGGAACTACAGGCATGTGTCATCATGCCAGGCTAGGATTAGCTCTTTTATTATTCAGGTTTGCTGTAGCTATTCTGGTGTGTGTGTGTCGATATGAAATTGAAAATTGTCCTTTCAAGATCTGTGAGCATGGGAGATTTTTTTCATCTTCTGATACCTTCTTTAGTTTCTTTCTTCAACATCTTAAAGTTTTTATTACACAGGTCTTTCACTTCCTTGGGTAGAGATACCCCAAGATATTTTATATTATTTTTGGCTATTGTGAAAGGTGTTGTTTCCCTGATTTCTTTCGCAGTCAGTTTGTCGTCTGTGTTTCGGAACAGAACTTATTTTTGTGAGTTAATCTTGTATCCAACTACTTGATTAAAGTGTTTACATACTCTAGGCATTTCCAGGTGAAGTTTTAAGGGTCATTCATGTATATTGTCATGCCATCTGCCAATAAAGATTCTTTGACTTCTTCCTCTCCAATATATATCCGTTGATCACCTTCAGTTGTCTTATTGTTCTAAGACTTCAAGTACTGTATTGGATAGATATGGAGAGAGTAGACAGCCTTGTTCCTGATTTTAGTGGAATTGCTTTGAGGTTCTATATTTAAGTTGATGCTGGCTGTGGGCTTGCTGTAAGCTGCCTTTCCTGTGCTGAGATATGTCCCTGTGTTTATAATATCTCCAGGACTTTTATCTTGAAGGAGTGTTAGATTTGGACAAAGGCCTTTTCTGCTTCCAATGAGATGATCATGTAGCTTTTATCTTTCAGTGTGTTTATATGGTAAATTACATTTATCAATTTGCACATGTTGAACCATTCCTGCATGTCTGAGATGAAGCCTACTGGATCACGATGAGTGATCTTTTTGGTGTGTTCTTGGATTCGGTTTGTAAGCATGTTGTTGAGACTTTTTGTATCTATGATCATGAGGGAAATTGGTCTGTAATTCTCTTTCTTTGTTGGGTTTATGTGGTTTGTGGTTTCAGGGTTATTGTGGCCTCATAAATGAATTGGGCAATGTTCCTTCTGTTTCTATTTTGTGAAATAATTTGAGGAGTATTGGTGTTAACTCTGTTTTGAAAGTTTGGTATAATTCACTAGAGGTTGTGGGCCTGTTTAAATGTCTTATCAGATCTTAACTTTGGTAAGTGGTATATATTGAGAAAATTATGCATTTCTTTTGGTTTTTCCAATTTGGTAAATTAAAGATTTTTAAGTATGTCCTTGAATTCTCTGGATTCTTATGGTAACTTTTCTTCTGTTACGTCATCCTTTTCATTGTTATTTTTGTTGATTTGGATATTCACTCTCTGTTTTTTAGTTAATTTGAATAAGGGTTTGTTAATTGTATTGATTCTCAAAGAACCAACTCTTTGTATCATTGATTCTTTGTGTTTTTATTTCTATTTTATTGATTTCAGCCAGAGTTTGAGTATTTCCTGCCAACTACTCATTTTAGGTGTGATTTCTTTTTTTCCGTAGATCTTTGAGGTGTGTTGTTAAGTTATTATTATGAGATCTCTCCAATTTTATTATATAAGCACTTAGTGTTATGAATAGTCTTCATTGTGTCCCATAAGTTTGGGTGTGCTGTGTATTCATTTTCATCCATTTCTTTCTTAACCATTTTTTAATTCAGTAGTGAGTTGTTTAGTTCCTGATGAGTGTGTAAGCTTTCCATTGTTTTTGTTGAGATTTGCTTTTTGTCCCATATATATATATATGTGTGTGTGTGTGTGTGTGTGTGTGTGTGTGTGTGTGTGTGTGTATATATGTATATATATACATATATATATATACATATATATATATGGTCAATTTTGGAGGAAGTTTTATGAGGTGCTTAAAAATTTATATTCTTTTGTGTTTGGGGAAATATCTGTAAATATCTGCTAGGTTCATTTGCTTTAAAACATAAGTAAGCTCCAGCATTTTTCTCTTTAGTTTGGTCTGGGTGGCCTGTTTGTTGGTGAGAGTGGTGTAATAAAGTCTCCCATTATCAGTGTGTGAGGTCAACATGTGACTTAAGTTGTAATAGGGTTTCTTGCTGGGGGATCTTCCTGGGGGCCTTCCCCAACAAGAAAAGGGGAGTTGGAGGGCCTTTGCTGACGGGCAGCCCACAGAAGAGATAAGGGGTCATCGAGGGGAGGGAGTGAGCCAGGCATGATGGTCAGTGGAATCCCACAGCCCAGACTGACTAGCAATCAAGTGCTTCTGCAGCTCTGACTGACTAACAACCAGGTGCTTCTTTATATAGGTTTCACAGAGTAAAGACAGACTAATGATTATCCAAGAAGAACAGATTATGTGTTTGATTTTTCATTACATGTCCAGGGTTACAAGTTCAGTCACAATTAGAAAGTACAAACAGTGTAGGGGTCCTGGGTTCAGCCCATGCGTGCACATTGGTTGATGGTTCAGTCTCTGTGAGCCCCCTTGTGCCTGGATTAGTTGCCTCTGTTGGTCTTTCTGGGTAGTTCTTGTTCCCTTCCAGTGCCTCTGTCCTTCTCCTAACTCCTCCACAAGACTCCCAGGTCTCTGCCTGTACTTGGCTGTGGGCCTCAGCATCTGTTTTGATCCTTTGCTGGGTGGAGCCTCTCAGAGGACAGTTATGCTATGTTCATGTTTGCACGCATAGCTGAGCATCAATAATAGTGTCCTGGGTTGGCTCTCTCCCATAGGCTGGGTCTCAAGTAGTGCCCGTCATTCCTTCAATCTCTGCTCCATTCTCATCCCTGCACGTTTTGTAGGCAGAGCAGATTTTGGGTCAAGGGTTTTGTGTGTGTGTGTGTGTGTGTGTGTGTGTGTGGGTTGTTTCCCCCTCCCTCCAGTGGTAGTCCTGCTTGGCTTTAGGAGATGGCCACTTCAGTCTCCATACCCCCCACCACTAGGATTCTCAGTTAGAGTCACCCATATATTCTGGAAGGAGCCTACACTGTCCCAGGTGTCCAGTTTGTCCCAGAGTTCTCGCCCCCATCAGTTTTCCTTCTCTCTCCCGGCCCTACCACATCCCACCCCTGCTTTCCCCCACCTGATTCCCACCCTCATACCCCTCCTCACCCCCTCTCCCTCCCAGTTCCCCCTCTTCATCTCTTTCCGATGTCTATATTTTTCCCCTTCTGAGTGAGATGCAAGCATCCTCTCTTGGGCCCTCCTTGTACTTAGCTTTTTTGGGTCTGTGGATTGTAGGATGGTTATCCTGTACTGTATGACTAATATCCACTTATAAGTGAGTACATACCATCTGTGTTTTTCAGGATGAGCTCTTCTAGTTCCATCCATTTGCCTACAAATTTCATGCATTCCTTGTTTTTAATAGCTGTGTAGTATTCTATTGTGTAAATGTACCAAATTTTCTTTATCCATTCTTTGGTTGAGGGCCATCTAGGTTGTTTTCAGTTTCTGGCTATTACAAATAAAGCTGCTGTGAACATAGTTGAGCAAGTGTCCTTGTGGTATGGTGGAACATCTTTTGGGTATATGCCCAGGAGTGGTGTGGATGGTACTTGAGGTAGAACTATTCCCAATTTTCTGAGAAACTGTCAGATTAGTTTCCAGAGTGGTTGCACAAGTTTGCATTCCCACCAGCAATGGAGGAGGGTTCCTCTTTCTCCACATCCTTCACAGCATGTGCTGTCACTTGAGATTTTGATCTTAGTCATTCTGACAGGCGTGAGATGGAATCTCACAGTTGTTTTGATTTGTGTTTCCCTGATGACTAAGGATGTTGGTAGGTTTTTAAATCTTCATCTGAGACATCACAAGCCAGGCCTCTGTCATCTGCACCGCTCTCAACATTCTTATCTTCCTAGTTCCCACAGGACATCCCAGTAAAGTCTCAACCCTCACTGGCTTTTCTAGCCCAAAGTTCCAAAGTTCTTCCACAATCCTCCCAAAAACACGGTCAGGTCTGTCACAGAAACACCCCACTCCTGGTACTAACCCTAACTTGTCTTAGGGTTTCTATTGCTGCAACAAAACACCCATGACCAAAAATGAAGCTGATAGGAAAGGGTTTGTTTGGCTTTACTCTTCTGTATTAATGTTCATTATTGAAAGAATCAGGACAGAAACTCAAGCAGGGCAGGAACCTGGAGGCAGGAGCTGATGCAGAGGCCATGAACGGATGCCTCTTACTGGCTTGCTCCCCTTGGCTTACTCAGTCCACTTGCTTATAAAACCCAGAAATACGAGCCCAGGAAAGACACCACCCACAATGGGCTGGGCCCTCCCTGATTGATCACTAATTAAGAAAATGCCTTACAGCTGGATCTCATGAAACAGTTCCTCACCTGAGGCTCTTTTCTATTGATGACTCTAGCTTGTGCCAAGTTGACACACAAGACCAGCCAGCACTCCAGGATAGGACAGACAGGAGTGAAAATATCACTCCTGGCCAGCTACATGCAAACCCAGATTCTTTGAGTATCTATGGGGAGGTTAAAGGTATGAGAAAGAATGAATATTCTCCTAAAGCCTTTACATGACCAAAAATAAGAATTTCAGGTTTTGAATAAGTCTTGGGATTCCTATTTGACCAGCTTGAATGCCTCCAGTATTTCCAGGTTGTGGGTGGTACAGGTGGGATGCACCGCTGCGTCTGAATACCCTGCGGTGTTTGTGTTGTTCCTTCAGGACACATTTCCAGAAATGCTGTTCCAGTTCAGAAGGAAGCAAGTTCAATGCTATTGTCTCTGGTTGTCAGGCAAGTTTCTTGGTCATGAAGGAACTGTAAAACTAAAACAAATAACTTATTCTGTTGTCAAATGACTCTTGCTGTGACTGTCCAAGATTACGTTCCTCCACCCTAATGTTTGGTTGAGTACTGTGATCTGCTGGCAATGTCATCAGAAGGACCTGACCACTAATCCTAATAAAGGCTGTAAAAGCCAAGTATGCAATGTCTGCAATTCTTGTTTTCATTGACAGGAAGGCAATTCATGTGGGATGGAACACTGAACTGAAGTTTGTTGACCATCTCTAAAGAGAGGGAGTG
>CAJQZJ010034397.1:213869-269547 GCA_907164525.1 Lophiomys imhausi
CGTTCTTCTTGATGCCGTGCTGGGCTGTCCTTGGCTCTTCGATCTGCTGTTCTTCTTCTTGATGCCGTGCTGGAATGTCCTCCACTCTTCGATCTGCATATAAACTTTTGAAATCGCTTTGCCAATCTAACAAAATATCCTGCTGGGCATTTGAGATTGCCCTGAATCTGTAAAGCAGTGGGGGAGGGGCTCATGGGGCCTTGATCAGAGCAAGTGTGCAACCACTGACTGCGGTCATGTCTCCCTCCTTTCAAAGGACACAGCCTCGGCCAGGACGGCGGGCCGTCCTTTGTAATGACCATGTAATAGCTTTTCCCTCCTTCTGTCTTTCACACCGCGGTGGTCACAGTTTCACTCGTACATTACAAACACATTGAGGACAGCATTGTAATTATAATTTTGAGTAGACAGTGTTGGATCAATGCAGAAGCAAACTACAAACGTTTTTCCTCTTCCTTTGCTTATTGCTTCTCCACTGATCTTTCCTTCTTTAACATAAAACCGTTTCTGACCTCTACAGGATTCCTGTTCAGTGAAGAAGTTCTGCTAGTGTTTCTTCCAGGGCAGAACTATGGCAGCATGCCCACCATTTCTGTCTTCAGGAAGTCTCTCTCCCTCTCCCTCCCTCACCCTCCCTCCTCCTTCCTTCCTCTCCCTGTCCCTCTCTCCCTCCCTCTCTCTGTCTTTCTTTTTCTCTCTCTCCCTCTCTCCCTCCCTCCCTCCCTTAAGATAGGTTCCTATCAAATTGCTCAAGCAGGTCCTGAACTAGCTGTGTAGCTCAGGCTGGTTTCAAATTTGTAACCCTCCTCCCTCAAGCTGATTAGTGATGGAATTATAAGTGTGAGCCACCAAACCTGACTGTCCTTCGCTTTTGTAGAGAAGATTAAAAAAAAAAAAAAAGCATTTCAGCCAGGCTGTGGTGACACACACCTCAATCCCAGGGCTAGGGAGGCAGAGGCAGACTGATCTCTCAGTTCAAGGCCAGCCTGGTCTACAGAGTGAGTCCCAGGACAGCCAGAGCTGCACAGAGAAACCCTGTCTCAAAAACCAAAAACAAAGACAGCAGCAAAATGAAATTTCTAGATTCGTGTGATTTGTTTTCCTTCAATATTGACTGTTTCACTCCACTCTCTTCCTGTTGCATGGTGAAGGTTTTTTTTTTTTTTTTTTAAAGAAGCTGAATGTGTAATTACAGCTCATTTAGTCCTTATAGATCCCCTGCTTGCTTCCTTCTGGCTTCATTCAAAATTTTCCTCTTTATCGTTGATGTTCATGTGTTCCTTCAGCTGTGATTTGGTGGCTGACATTAATTTTAGGAAATGCGCAGTCACCACTGACTCGAGTGTTTTTCTGTCTGTTTCTGTAGTCCTGTGCTCTAATGCTCCAGCTCGTTACACGAGTGTCACCTTCTACCGCTGCATAGCCTTACAACCAGAGTTCTAGCATCTTCTGTCCCATTTTCTTCTGGGTCTTTTTTTTTTTTTTTTCCTTTCTTTCTCCTTTCCGTTTTGTTGGGTTCTATCATTATAGTCTCGTTTCAGAGAACACTAATTGAAGAATTTGTAGCCATGTCCCGCCTCCTGAGGAGCCCATCTGGAGCGTTCCCTGTTTCATTATAGCAGAGCAATCTGTGGTGGTTGAATCATTTCTCCAGAGCTCCAGAGATGTGCAGGCAGTTAAGAACAGAACCCTGGCTGTTTCAAAAATAGTTCATTTCCACTCCCCCTGCTGGAGGCATGAGGGGATTCTTCTCCAGTCTTCTCTAGGCAGATTTGGTAGAGCCCCTAGAGGCACAACTTGCTACAGCATGGCTGCTTCCCTCAGCCTGAGCCTCAGCGGTCCAGTCCGTGGAACCACTCCACAGTCTGTGCAGGGCAGTTTTGATATTCCTCCCAGAGGTGCGGCCTACTCCAGCAAACTGGGATTCTCTATCATTGGCTGCCTGCCTCTCGCATCTGAGAGACAGAAATTTTCTCTGAGGGCTCAGTTCTCTGCTGAGTGAGGAGAAATTGTCACCTTTCTTGTGTTCAGCTTTGAGTAAATTCCCACAGATGTCACAGGTGGGCAAGGAAGGGTCTTGCTGCTGAAAGGGCTTGGGACCGTCTTTGGGGCGGAGGCACTGACTTTCCCTCCCTTCACCACCATGTTGACAGCCTTCTGTCTCTTGCTATGGCTTGCCATCAGGCTCTGCGTCTGCTTCCAGCATGGTACTTCAAGCTGCTGCATGGCCTGGGGGAGCTGGAGTTGCACACTGGGTGTGGCAAGCTTACACATGGATCTCTGTGGCTTTGGATTACATTTGTAAGTTCCACCTTATAGATTTCCCTTGTCTGTATCAGAAGTCACAGCAACTGTCACTTGGGAGCAGGATTTTAGGGTTGGGTCTCTCGTTGAAATACCCTTGGGTGCTGTGTCCCATATTAAGCTCTGTTTGCTGGTTCTACTGTAAACCAGGACTGATGCTAAGCTCGGTGGAATGTCCCTTACCCTGTGGCTGTTCGTTGTATGTCTCAGGCTGGTACAACCCTCATTTTATGGAGCATGCAGGGAAAGGACTGGTAAACCCTGCAATAAATGGGCCCATTTGGATGGTGGCTTACATGGAAGAAGGGTGACTACTATGTGGCATGCTGATGGCACACTCCAACAGGCTCTATAAAATTCACTGACTGCTACCTAATGCTTCACAGGCCCCTGTGGAGAATGAGAGAAGCTTTTCCTCTGGGTGAAAGAGGCAAACCAGGGGATGACACAGTTATTTCTGTGGGAGCAGACCCTCACCCTGGTAATGATGATATGAACCTCTCCACAGAAAGATATATATCAATGTGGAGATTCCTGTCTTGCCACATATTGTGCCCATAAACAGGAAAGGGGGGGGAGGAGTTTGAATTGGGGGAAGCTGAATAATGAAACAAGATTCCACAATTTGATATAAGTAGAAATCCCAGCTACTATAAAAGAATTGACACCGCAAAAAAAGATCAAAAGGTGTGTCGACTGGCTTTGGGCCTTTTCCAAATAGATTATAAATTACAGCCATATCTGCTGAGATACTCCAGGTGACAAACCTTCATGACTTTAATCCATGCTGAAGCTCCAATAACACTTCTATGTGAGGGTCCTATGAGACGTAAACAGAATACCCCTGCAGCCTTGGAGGTTGTAGCAACTGAATCCAAAAGTACACCAGCCTGCCTCCTCTTATTCATCAGAACTATGGATTCCTAAATGTCCCACAATCATGTCACCCCTTAAACTACCCCGGACTGAGTCAATAGACTAAGTCTCTGACACCTACAAACTGCTTTGAAAGAAGCGGACCCCATGGGCCTTCCTCTCCAAGTTAAAATAGCTGCCCCAGTATAAATTCAAGCCTCCCTCCAGAGGTCTGCTTTGTGGGATCTAATTAGAGAAGTGATGGTTTTGCTGCTCTACATAACATAGCTGGGCCTCTGTTCGTAGGAACAGAATTAATTGTTCTCCACAATAGCGTTCCACAGCCTTGGACTCATACCAATAAAGTACCTGCAGCAAACATGGCTGAAAGTACTGACTCATCCAGTCCATATGTCTCATGAATTTGGCCCATAATACTCTGTGCCTGTTTTAACAGCCTTCACCTCAGAAAGGTCACAATATGGTTTCCCAGACATCCTTAAAGAGATCCATTTAATACAGACACTCATTCATGAATGCAAGGGGGCTTACATAAAGAGGGAGTGCCAACGTCCCACACCGAGGTCCTGCCTTCTCTCACGTCCCACACCGAGGTCCTGCCTTCTCTAATGAAACACAGCACCGCTTGGTGAGCCGTGAAGTGTTAGATCCCCGACACTGACAAGAGATGCCTGCTGACCCTCTTGGCATCCATGGCATTATAAAAAAGCCCAGCGCCTTTTAGGCCTTTTGGAGTTCCATGCCAGTTGAGTCTCTGCTTACCAACCTTAGTTAAGCCTGTTTGCCCATTTTGTTTTTCGTCCATTTATCTGTTTCTCACCAATCAGACTGCCTTAAATAGGCTCTCTCTCCAACAGAGGGCTCTAAGATCTACCCAAGTATGACTCAGTGGACACTCCCCTTTGTGCTCTGCAGAGACTGCCTCACTGCCAGAGCTCCTGCAACCTCCTCCCCACTCGGGAGCCTGCGGCCTGGCATTGATGCCCCACATCCTTCCTGGGAGTCATCAGAGAGACCAAGCACACCTGGACAGGTCCCACCTTGAGGTGGTCTCTAGGATGACTATAGACACAGAGAAAATCATTCAACCCAGAGGCCTTTATTATAAAAGCATTTTATTGGACGCACTCTGGAGGAAGTCACAACCAGGACAAAATTAATGTGGGTGTCAGGGTAGGGATTCTGCTTTGGTAGCTTACATTCTGGAACACTTGGATGTCTATACCATCGAAGACCATCTATAGGTACTGACTTGCAACAAAATGTAGAACTGTGGCATGGGGAAGCCAGAGTTTGGGATTCATTCCCTCCCAGGAACCAAAGCATGTAGTTCTGCAATGGGCTTGGTCTAGACACTCTCCAGAAAAGAGAAAACTTGGCCTAGGGGACTACCTAGAAGTAGTAGTCTCCATGGGCCCGGGGCTGCCCGTAAGGGCCGGAGTCTTGCAGCAGGCACTTCTTAGCTCTTGAAGCTCCTCCGGGAGGAAGAAGTGGTGGAGACAAATTTGACACTGGAGCCTCTGCCCCCGCCGCTGCCAAAGCTCATGCCTCGACCGCTGCTTGTACTGAAGCCAGAGCCCCCAGCACTTAGAGCGCCACTGCCACCCAGACCAACGCCCCCACTGCTGCTGGAGTAGTAGCTGCCACCACCTCCACCAAAACTATTGCCAAAACCACCATCATAGCCAAGGCTGCCTCCTCCATAGCCAGAAGAGACACTGTTTGTAACGACAGCTGTGGAGAAAGGAGTGAGACAGGTCTGTCAGACACATCCCACACAGTTAACATGTTTGATCCCACCTGGGGTATAGTGTATGCATGGCCTTTTACACAAAGTAGCAGAATGGGTCAGAAGAACTAAATTATTCAGTTGAGGTCCCTGACAGAAAACTGATGACACAAGAGGCCAGGCATGGAGCCAGGTACTTAGTAGAGGTGAGGATTAAGGACGAGGTCCACCGTGTATGGATCCTGTAGGTCGGGCGGAGCTGCGTTGCCTCACGTCCCTGCCTGCATTCTGTCCCTTCACCACTTGCTTCTCACTGTCTGTCTGATATTCACTTATTGGGATGGGGAATGGCTGGGATCTAGAAACATCAGGATTCTGAATTACTTACAGATGTTAACGGGTCCAACTCCTTCTCCGCTCAGCCTGAAAGACAAAAAGTTGTGGTAAGAGTAAAAAAATCGCTCCCCCAAAATAGCAAGACTGACATTGTCATGGTTAGGGTCACACCAAAGCAAGGCATCTGCTTATCTTCAAATTCCTGGTAGAAAAGAGCATGCTCTCTGAAAGGACTGTCCAATGACAAGGGTGAGTGAGGCCCAGAACCAGGCTGTCAAAGTCACATCATAATTTTCAGCCTCCTTCACCCAGACCTTGCATCAGAAGGGAATTCCTCACAGTTGGCAATGTCCGTGCCATCAGAATGAAGAACACACAGTGGTTTGAGAACCAGAGACAGTGAGTCTAGGTCAGTTAGAGTAGTCATAGAAGGTGACCCTGGGGAAGGGGACCAGGAGAAATCAGGAAGGCAAGGGGTCAAGGTGGACCTTAGGCCTAGAGAAGAACATGAGTGAAGGCAGAAAGGGAGCGTGTCTTAACTGATTGAGGAGGGCAGGACCCAAGAGAGTGGAATGGGGAACAAGCCAAAGATGCCAGTATGCCCACATGTCAGGCTGAAATTGGAGGTTGTTCAGCCCTTGGTATGTGTATCTGTCATTCTTCATCAAACTCTCGCTTTTTCTAGGCCACCTCAGGCCACCACGTCTGCCCACCTGCACTCCTCGCCCTCCAGCAGCTTGCGGTAGGTGGCGATCTCCACATCCAGGGCCAGCTTGGTGTTCATGAGCTCCTGGTACTCCCGCAGCAGCCGGGCCATGTCCTGCTTGGCCTTCTGCAGGGCCTCTTCCAGCTCAGTCAGCTTGTTCCTGGCATCTTTGAGAGCCAGCTCTCCACGCTGCTCAGCTTCAGCAATGGCGTTCTGTAGGTTGGCACACTGCAGAGAGAGAAAGGGGGCAGTGGGGACACTTTGGTAGCTGAATTGGCTCAAACTGTCCATTTCTGAGAGTCTAACTCAGACATACAAAACCTGGAGGTCTGGAAAGTGCTTAGTACATCTTGACCATTATGAGTGGTGGAATATGGCAATGCTGTGACTTGTTCCTGCTATGTGTACATGTGTGTTGTGTGTACACGTGTGCTGTGTGTGTACATGTGTGTTGTGTGTACACGTGTGCTGTGTGTGTACATGTGTGTTATGTGTACATGCGTGTGTGTACATGCGTGTGTGTATATGCGTGTGTGTACACATGTGCCAAATGCAAAGTGAAAGAGGTCTCTCACCCAACATCCGGGGCCCTCCTTTGTCCTCTTTTAACTCCTCCTTACCTGCTTCTTGACATTGTCAATCTCAGATCTCAGCCTCTGGATCATCCGGTTCATCTCAGAGATCTCATGCTTGGTGTTTCGAAGGTCATCCCCATGACGGCCAGCTGTCTGCTGCAGCTCCTCATACTAATGCCACCAAAAGAGAGAAAAGACACAGGATATGCCTAACTCAGGATGGAATGCACCCTCCCCATGTTCACAGGCAGGAGGTGGTAAGTGGTGGAGTCCTCAAGGGCTGATTTCAGCCTTTTCAAGATGGGGCTATTCCTGTATTTTTGGTTTTGAGCCTAGCCTTTAATGGCTAAGCCATTTCTCTAGCCCAAGGAGCTATTCTTAAGTAACTTTTTGACTCTTTGTTCTTCTAAAGGTACTGACATGAAATTTTCTCCAATTCCTGGGCTTTTGTGGAAAATAGATAGCTGGTTATTCCTGCAATCTATCCCAAGTGGCTTAGTAGCCTTGGGAGTCCTTAGCATTGTTATGGACTGGAATCCTAGACACCCCTAGACAGCTGCATCCTCTCTCTCAGGGTATATTCACCCAAGCACCCACCTTGGTCTGGTACCAGGACTCAGCCTCTGTTCGGCTTCGGTTGGCGATGTCCTCGTACTGGGCCTTGACCTCGGCTATGATACTGTCCAGATCCAGGCTGCGGTTGTTGTCCATGGAGAGGACCACAGAAGTGTCTGAGATGTGAGTCTGCATCTGGGACAGCTCCTACAGGGACATTAGAAGTTGGTCATCTAATCCTTTTATTTAATGTGAGTTTCATTCAAATCTCCCATTTATTGTGCCTTAATAAAACACACACAGGAAGAACGTAGGTTAATTGCTCACCGCGTCAAAGAACATCTTCATGAAGTTGATCTCATCCATCAAGGCATCGACCTTGGCCTCCAGCTCCACCTTGTTCATGTAGGCGGCGTCCACATCCTAAGGAAACAGGGGTGATTGGCACTGAACAACGAGCACCTGCCGTAAATGGCTCCACCCCTAGAAGAGCACAGCCCAGGGTTACAGTTCTCTTCACCACACCCACCTTCTTCAGCATCACAAACTCATTCTCAGCAGTGGTACGTTTGTTGATCTCATCCTCGTACCTGGTGGTCAAAGGGACAGGAAGCACATCAGAGGACAAGGGTCAGATGAAGGGTCTCTTTGCGCAGTCTCTGTGAGCACGCTTTCACACTAGAAAGGTGTGTTCATGTCTCACAGGCAGACGAGTAGCGGACACGATGATCCCTGGACAAGTCCTCACCCTGTAATATGCTGCCTTCTCTGGAGCTGCCTGCCAAAAACTCATTCCAGTATCACTAACTATCCCACTTGCTTTCGTCATGATCGTATGGGGCAGAGGTGTAGCCCAGTGGCAGAGCACTTGGTTAGCGTGCAGAAATTCCTGAGCTCTTTCACCAACACCACCAAAAACACAAACAAAGAAAGAAAGCACCGGCAGCCCACTGAACCAGTAACTGACTTATGTCACTAAAGGAATTCTTGGAACCTCCAAGCTGGGCTCTGTCATCAAGTCCTGTTTTGAGCACAAACTATAAAAGGTGGCCATGCTGTGTATTTTGAGGGCATTGGGAAGAGACTCCTAGAGAGTGTGAGTTCCAGATGGTGCTAGGTGCAAACACTGCGACTCAGGCAGGTGGATAAATGCTTTGTAGAGGCTGAGCCTGGTGCTGGGACTTTCTGAACAGAGACTTAGAGATTTTTTTTCCCCCTTAAAGTATTGTAATGTGCACGATCTAACTTGTAGGGAAGACAGAAGCCTCAGTCTGGCTATGGAGTGTATCTGGTACAAAGAAGACCCCGTGCCCCTCTTTTTTTTTGCCGCTCACTTGTTCTTGAAGTCCTCCACCAGATCCTGCATGTTCCTCAGCTCTGAGTCCAGGCGGCCCCTCTCCCCCACAACTCCATCCAGCTGCCTGCGGAGGTTGTTGATGTACTGCTCAAACAATGGCTCCAGGCTCTGCCTCACGGTCTTGGTGCCCTGCTCCTGCAGCAGGGTCCACTTGGTGTCCAGGACCTTGTTCTGCTGCTCCAGGAACCGCACCTGGAGGGGCCGAATGTGAGAAGAAATTGGGGTTCATTCTTCTGTGACCCCTCCTCTAATGTGCCTCCCCTCAAAGGCCGACTCCCTAAACCCACTGAGTGTAGTGCCTGGCCCTGGGTCTGAGCGTGGTTCACCTCAGTGCGGCTGGCATGGCTCCCAAAGTGCACTACAGAGACTTCTGTCTCAGTGCAATCCTGTTAAGTGAGGCCTGAGCTCATCTCAACCCACAGGGATCAGATGCCCTTATGGGGCAAGCTCTGGAGGAGAGGAGCTCTGACCCTGATTTCCAGCTGCTAGTCTAACTGAAGGGGAGCACAAAGCCAGGACAGAGAGTCCACTAGAGGCAATGGTCTGTATTTGAGCAAAGCCTGAAGCCTCTTCCCTCAGTTCTGTGTGGCAGACACACAAGCTGCTCTAGGAAGGACCATGGCTCACCTTGTCAATGAAGGAGGCAAACTTGTTGTTGAGGGTCTTGATCTGCTCCCGCTCCTCAGTCCTCACCCTTTGGATGGTGGGGTCGATTTGCAGGTTCAGAGGGGTGAGGAGGTTCTGGTTAACAGTGACCTCTTGGATGCCTCCAGGGGGGCACACAGGGAAGCCAGCACCCCCATAGCCACCACCAAAGCCAGCTCCACCACCGAAGCCAAAGCCACTACCAGCTCCACCACCAAAACCAAATCCACTGCCGGCTCCTGCTCCAAGGGCAAAGTTGTTTATAAGACCAAATCGGTTCCTGAAGTTGACGCCAGCAGAACTCAAGGATATCCTTTTGGAGCCCCCCACATTGTACAAGCTCCGGCTGCCATAGCCACCTGCTCCATAAGCACCCCCAACGCTGACCCGGCCACCACCACCACCACCACCACCACTGCGGGACACTGAGGTGAAGCTGGTACGAGAGACAGATGGGGTGATGGCAGAGGCAGCACTGAAGGAGCGGGTGCCCCCACTTCGGAAGGACACGTTCGACTGGCGAGACATGGTGGCTTGTCCCTGGAGGAGCGAGAGCACTGGCAGGTCGCTGGTAGTTGGGAAGCGCTGGAGAGGTCGGTGTTCAACAGGACGCTGTGGGTGGCTCTGTAACTTAGGAGCTTCAAGGCCCTCTTTTATCTCCCTAGAAGTGGGTTGGGCAGGAGAACTGTCGAGCTGTGAATGATTAGTGGGCTGGGCATGCCTGGGGGGCAACTGTGAGCTCACCTAGCACACCTGCACGGTGGTGTGGGGTGCAAACGCTGCTCCTGGCGGGCTCTGCTCAGTTAGAAATAGCCTGTCCTTGTAGCGCTGGCTTCTTGGCAGTGTGTTGGGGGGTGCTGCCAACTGTCTCTTGCCACCACAGGATCTGAGTGCTGTGTGCAGCCTAGAAGGATGTTGAAAAGTAAGGGATATTTGTCGATGGCCACTGTCCTAACGATCCTTACAGAATCACTGACATGACCCATTGTTTCAGCCTGGTTCATGCCACCTTGTCAGCTTAGGGGAACTTGTCCACTCATGGGGCAGAGTGGGTCCCCCAACTGGCAATGTCCTGGTCTTCCTTGCACTTGACTCTGCAGACCATGCTACAAAGACCTGAGCTCTTGTCTAACCAATCCACTGCCTCACATTTTGGGAGAGAAGTGGGGTTTCAGTTCTTCACTGCACTGTGCCTTCTTTAAGAGAAGTCCATTCACCCCAGATACCACCAGGCAGATTCCCCTGCAAGATTCAGACCAGAAAGCCTCCCTTAAGTCCCAGGGTTAAAAAGCAGAGGAGGTAGGTCCCCTCGTCTGGGCAATATGCCATTCAGTTCCCCTTAAGGCCAGACCCACCCCCTTGCACAGTTCCTCTAATTCAGCTTTCTGTTTTGCCTTTGATGTTCTTTGTCTTGCGCAGGTCCATATAGGGGCTTCGTAAGCCAGGGACCCCACTTAATCTTTAAAAAAATGTCTTGACTCTAGACTGGCAGCCACATCTTTGTGGGGAGCTGCTCTGACAGTTTCCCAAGTACCCCCCAAGCTGTGTTCCAGCAAGTTCTCAGTTATTCCACCAGGGAAGAAGTGAGTCATTGTATCTGCCAATACAGGCTGAAGGCAGCCACAAACACATACCTGCAGGAGCTTCTAATCTCATCAGGAACATGTTGAGAATCAGCTGGCCTGTTATAACGGGGAACCACCCTGTTCTGAGCAGCGGGAACTGCCGTGTTTCCTCTACCTCCAGCCCAAAGCCTCCTTCAGGGCCAAAGGCATGGAAAATGGAATGTTAAGTCTTCGGATTGACTGCCAAAGAAACTAGACAGAGCAAGTTGGGGGGGACCAGGCCACTGGCACAATAGCCTACCAGCTGCTCTGACGAGAGCTTTGAGAAGATTCTCCTGCAAACTTGTTGATATCGCCTGTAGCACCTCACAAAGGAAAGGGGATTCCAGATAGATCTTAGCCAACGTCCATCCCAAGCTGCAGCTTGTCACTCTGGCTCAAGACTTGAGAGGGATCATCTCTCTCCCCCTCCCAGAGAAAAGGAGGGCTCTTGGACCCAATCTGGCCAAAATGGGAGGAGAAGCGATGTGGGAATTGTCGAGGGGTCATGTTCTCAAGAGAACAGGAATTAGACACAGCGATCTCTGCGTAGAGCCTAAGGTTGCCACAAGGAAGTCGAGGCTGTAGGTATACCTCTTGAGCACTGAGGGTCTGCTGGGACGGTGATGACTCACCAGAGGCTGGGTTGACAAGACTGATAAGTAATCCACTCACTGGCCAAGCTGGCCTGGCAGGTCTCGAGCAACAGGCTCCGGTGTGGTGTCTGTCTTCCCGGAGGGTCTCTGAGACCCTCAGAAACTACACCAATGTTACATTTTGTTGCCTTTTAGAGACCAGGCTTGGGACCCTCATCCCTAAGAAGAACAGCTTTAAGCTTGAGGCAGGTATCTGGGGTCTCCTAGCAGGAGTACCCCTCCTTTCTGGAAAATCGCTGTCAAGGTATGTGCCATCAAACACACACACAGCATTGGGTACTGTCCCCACTGCTCTGGGGGTAGCTCCACCCCTCCAGGAGCAGGGGGCATTCTTTCCCCAATCCGTCTTCCATGGCTATGCTGTGAAGCAGGGCTTGGCAGGACGGGGTGAGTTCTGGCAGGCCACAGTAGCCACCCTCAGATCCAGGAGACAGTGAACAGAGGCTGGTGGGAGGTAAGTAAGTACAGCAGGGTGTGTTAGGTGCCTCACAAGAGAATCAGTGCTCTGTCCAGCCTCTGTGGGAGTCTCCACTTCATCAAACCAGTTGGGTATAAGTAACTGAGAAACCTGTGGAGAGCCAGGCACCAGCTCCCCTGCTGTGTGGGAGACCCACCCCAGTTTGGAATCCCTGTGGGCAGGAAGAACTGGATCACACTAAGTCTCCGGGCTCTCCTGCAGGGCCCTCCCAGGACATGGCTGGACATGTCACTTAGCTCCTGTTTCCATTAGCAAAAACTATGCAGGGCTGTGGGGTCCCCAACAGCTGGCCTTCCTGTCAGAGGGGCAGCCAAAAGACAGCTCTTCTCACCTCTGCCCTGGAGAACCTATAACACGGGCCTTGTTTTAGGAGCGGACTCGTGGGTGAGAGAGAGGTAAATCTACACCACCTTTCCAGAATCCTCTCCCCAGAGCCCATGCTCCAACATATGTGCATTTGAGCAAAGATACTTAACAGAAGATAGTAAAATAAAATAAAATGATTTTGCACATGTCTGCCAGGGCACACCAAGGGTTCAGATCCCAGAGCCAGGGGCCTCTCATCAACTCCCCTGTGAACACTGCAAGCCTTTCCAGAGTTGACTTGACAGAGGGTCATCTCTCTCAAGTCCTTCCCCAGGTTTCAGTGTGAACTCTCTCCATCCTTATTCTGAGTCCTGGAGGCCTGCACATCTGGTTCCATCTCCGGGTCCATGTCTATAGGGAGAGTCTCTTGTCCACTTCAGATGGGACACCTTCTGAGGACAGAATGATGCCTCTTCATACTATGGACCTCCCTCTGCTCCTTTCTCTTCCAGCGAGCCTGGACAGCCCCCAGGAAAGAAGACAACCAATGGCGCGTTTGTCTCTGCAGGTCTTCCCTTGAGTGCTCTGCACAAAACAGAGGCAGATGGCTGAGGCATGAGTCACGTACTCATCGGACTGTGGTTGGCAGTCCCATCCAGAAGCCTGGAGCCAGGTTCACAGGATGGGGAAGGGCAGATGGAGCAGTGAGCCAGCCCCAGACAACTCTCCACAAAGCCTAGCCTCAGGGAGTAATTGAGGGAAGAATTTTCCTGCCTCCACCCCTCTGGGGCCCAGTGTGGAGCTCAGTGGATTGTCAGGATTGCAGCGGCATGGAAGGTGTGTTTGTGTGTGTGTGTGTGTGTGTGTGTGTGTGTGTGTGTGTGTGTGAGAGAGAGAGAGAGAGAGAGAGAGAGAGAGAGAGAGAGAGAGAGACTGGCCATGCTATGAAGCTTGGAAGTTTGATACACAAACCCCAGAATACAAGGTTGCCTGTGGAAGCTAGGAACCATGCCAGCTTATGGAGACTGTCAGACCCAAGTCTGAGAAGAAACCTAGATAGAAATGAAAATGTCTAGAAATAAAGTTCTGGCTCAGGTTGAGCTTGGGAGCCTAGATGTCATTACTGGAGTCAAAGTCACAGTGAGCCTTGACCCTTAGTGTTGAATTTTCTTACCTACATACTTCACACTAACCATGGCTAAACATTCTAGGACTCTGGACATGCTGCCCAGTCTCCTGCTCCACAGACTCAGGAGGAAATGAACGTGGGGCTGTTGGAATGGGCCATGCTTGCTGAGATTTTAATGCTGAGCTGGCTGGGGCAAGCAGGAAGGGTGGGGTAGCATACTGGGGGCTGTGGGGAGCAGTCTTGGCCCTGTCCCTCAGATTTAGCAGCCAATTGGCATTTGCAGACTGGAGCTGTAGAACCGAGCTCTGAGTTTCTCTCCAACAGGCCCCTGCAAGTCTCGGACATTCTTCCCTGTCTTCAAGGGTGTTTTGCCAGTGGCATGCATACCAAGCCTTTGAAAATCCCCCTATGCTTGGTTGAAACTGTGGGCTGGAAATCAACAAATACTTGGGGCTAAAAATGAATTCTACCAGCCCAGCAAGAAGCTTTGGGCTTTGTATTTCCATAATGGGAGGATTCTCAGTTTTAGACAAATAGAGAGGAATTGCCAGGTTCTGGCACTACACACATTGGTTCATGTAGAAGTAATGTACTGTGCACATGGTTTTGATGGTTGTTTTAGCTGATTTGTTTATCTCTTTCTACGTGCTGTCTCTGGTCCTCACAGTGGACAGTAGCACACCCTGCAGAGTCCGGGAGTTCACAGCCTTCCTCTACAGTGGAGAAGAAGGGCCATACTGCTTGGGTGCCCGCCGGCATTCCTGTCAGAGGCATCAGGAGAAGGCTTTCACATCTCAGGACTGCACACGTTCCCTTTCCACAGAAGCCACACTAGAGGGTGAAGTACAGAAGCTGCCTTCTAGGGGCTCCCACCTGACTTGTCCCAGGAGGCGAGGTGCACAAAAGAGATTTTTCCCCATCCTGCTTTTCCTTGACTTTGGATGAGTTCCAGTCACAGAGGTTGATTCAACACATGGATATTTCCATGGCCAAGAAAGGAAACCCGGCCACAATCAGAAATGGTCCCTTTCCCCAGCTGCTCCACACTAGAGTTCAGTCTTCAAAGTTTACCAACACCTTGCTGTCCACAGTCCTAGCCTCCACACACCCTCAGTTCCTGCCCCCACACTCCACTGCTGACCTTGCTTTTCTGGCTGTTTGGGCCGAATGACACTGCCAGGGGTTAACAAAAACAGCCTAAGGCAGTGGTTCTCAATCTTCCTAATGCTGCGACCCTTTAATATAGTTCTTCATGTTGTGGTGACCCCCAACCATAAAATTAGTTTGTTGCTACTTCATAATTGTAATTTTGCTACTATTATAAACATGGTGAAAGTATCTGATATGCAGATAGTTTTAAGTGACCCCTGTGAAAGGATCATTCAAACCTTCAAAAGGGTAGAGACCCATGAGTTGGGAACCGCTGGGTTAAGGCACAGGAAGGATGGAAGACCTGCCACAATCACCGAGTGGTAGTTCCTTCAATGTGTGTGTTTTTCAGACATCATGGAGTGCCAGGCAATGGGTACTTCTATGCTTGGCTGTGCATCCCTGACATTGCCCAGCTTCTCCCAGATGTGCTGTAAGCACAGGGCTGCTGAACTTCCTCCTTGGATTTTCTTTCCTGGCCCAGGCTATCCCATATCACGTGGACAGGGCAATAGCTAATTCTTACCACCGTCTTCATTGATGAGAGACTTCCAGAAAAATCAGTAAGGCATAACTGGGCGTGTCTGGAAGGGCGTTTCCAGAGAAGAGTAGCACATAGGTCAGTGAAGTAACTGGGGAGCCTCACCCTGAAAGTGGACGGCACTCTCGTACAGGCTGGTGCTTTAGTCGGGGGAAGGGGGTGTTTCTACTGCTGCGTCGAAATACTATGACCAAAAAGCAAGTTGGGGAGGAAAGGGTTTTTGTTTTGTTTGGTTTGTTTTTTGGCTTATACTTCCACACTGTTCATCACTGAAGGAAGTCAGAACAGGGCAAGGAAGCTGGAGGCAGGAGCTGGTGTAGAGTCCATGAAGGTGTGCTGCTTACTGGCTTGCTCTGCATGGCTTGTTCAGCCTGCTCAGGGGTGGCACCATCTGCCACAGGCTGTGCTGATCACTAATGGAGAAAATTCCTTATGGCTGGATCTCATGGAGGCATTTCCCCACCTGAAGGTCCTTCCTCTCTGATGACTCTAACTTGTGTCAAGTTGACACACAAAACCAACCAGTGCAGCTGAGGACCAGGTGGAATGAAAAGACAGAAGAGGAGGAAGTGCGTTCTCTATGAACTTGGCCCCTGACTTCTCTCTTTGCTGTCATTGATGTTTGTGGATGGCAGACTTCAGATTCTTTGGCCTTTGAATGCCGACTTGGCCCTGTGATGGTCCAGAGAAGCTTGCAGGCCTTCAGTCTGGAACTGGGGCTACATCGCTGCCTTCCCTTCTTTTCCTGGGGCTTCTAGCTTCTCGGATTGGGAAACTATTTCTTGCCATGGCTGTCCCACTTGCAGATGGCCATTGAGGACTGTCCAGCCACTCATTATGCAAGTCATTCAATTAAGCCCTCGTATAACTATATGCATTCATATGTCTGTGCATGCGTGCATGTGTGTGTGCATGTGTGTGTGTTTTGCAGGCATGCGTGTGCCTGTGCATGCATGTGTGTGTTTGCATGCATGTGTATCCCTGTGCATGTGTGTTCAAGGGTATACTCCCATTCTGTTCCTCTGGATAAACATAACTAGTAGAGCTAGTTGCATGGATGTCCATAAAAGGCTGGGTCAGAGCATCTTGCTTGAGTTGATTTCAGGGGAGAAAATGTCTCCCAATGATTCATGAACTGGCTTCTCCCACACTGAAGCTGCAGGCCTCGGTTCTCTTCAGAGAATCATTTCCTGCCTGTGTGGATAGAGAGACTGTCTGGGTAATGACCACAGGTGACAACAACTTTACTGCTATCTTATTCTCCCCTGTCTAAACCTCACAGGCCTTCTGACACTGGTAAAGAACAGCTAAATTCAGCCTCTAGGAATTGCCACACCAGACAATGCTGATCATAGAAGAGAAGATGGATGGCAAGAAACCTTTTACGCCCATCTTCTCCTCTCCCCTTACTGCAGCAGATACAGAGGACCACAGATATCCACACTCAGAAGATACAGCTCCTCTGTCAGCCCTTGATCAACTCCATGAGGTACTTCTCATGGTTCCTCCCACCGTTCACAAATGCTTGGGTTTTCAGGGCCCTACAGCCTCCACTCCCCAGTCCTGAAGACCCAGTCACACCCCCACCCTAGGGCTACCAATGCCTCTATATTCACACTAGGAAAGCAGTCATTCTGTAGACTGAATGCTGTCTGAAAAAGACAAAACTTGGAAGCAGGTAAGTCAACAGCTTGGCTCTGCCAAGACAGGGTGGGAAAGTCCTTCATAATCCCTGCTTTGTAATTAATGTCCGTCAGAGATACTGGGACAAAAGGCTGAAGATAGATGCTCCAGTGTATAGAGAGAAATTGGGGACTGTCCAGGCAGCCAGTTGTCTGTCATTTCTTAGTTTTGGATGCTGACAGTTCTGTACTTCCTGTTTATACAGATATATTGATCCTTCTCAGGTCTCTGATGTGGCTGAAGACTAGATAGTTATGGTCTCACAGTTAAGTTTTAAGTTGTTTAGGAATTAAAAGGATGTTCTAGGTCTAAGAAGATGCCTTTAAGTTGGTAATACAAGTTAGGATGGAAACTGAGTTAGGTATAGAACTTTAAACTCATTGAGATATATAGATAATAGAATATTATTATCAGTTGCCAAATACATATGGACTGGACATTGGAAATGTATGTTATACCTTATAGTTTTCATAATTGTTTCCTAATTATTCTTATTGTTTTGTATTATATTTATTGTTATAAGGAAAAGAGCCTTTTATTGGACTAAAAGGGGGAGCTGTTGGGGGGAAAAGATACACCTTTTAAAAAAAAGAAAAGAAAAGCAGTTAATGCTGAGTGATAATGCTTCTCATCATCCCTGCCCTTCCTCCCCTCCCATTTCTTCTTCCCCATCCCCCTATTCCCAGCTCCCCTAGATCAAAACATGAGAAGAAACTCCAGATACAGATCTCTGCCAGATGAGTGACATATATATGATGATCATTAGACAGGCACCTCTTTGAAACCCTGATTCACATGATCCTCCATGATCGTAGGAAGGAGCTGTGCCTCTGTTGCACTTTGTGGTGCATTGGAAGAAAATAACAGCCACAGTTACACAATACTGATGGCCAGACATGGTGCTGGGTCCATGAGACCTCTCCTCTCACCCTCTCAAGCTTAGAAGGTGGGCCTATTGCTCTCACTATAGATGGGAAACCGATGCCCAGTAAGGGTTAGTAGCTGATAAGTGACAACCTCCCTGTAGGTTCATGCAAGTATGCCCCTGAAAGTCCTCATCTTCACCACCCTGGACACTTGGGTTGTTGATACATGACCATTGTATGGTTGTGAAGAGGGTGACTTGGCAGAGACCCAGTCATCCTATAAGGACAGCAAACACAAAGGGCCATCAGTGTCACTAAGAAGTTAGCATACCTCAGCATCACCAGCAACCCTTGAGTGAAATAGGGGGCAGATTTTGAGGATCCCCTACTCTTTTTAACTTCCAGAAGTTGGGGAGAGGCATTTGGGATGCTGGGTCAGACTTCCAGGAGATGGACATGATCTTCCACTTTGGCCCAGGGGCTAAGCCTGGGGGTCAACTACTGCCTAAGATGGGCCGGACTACACAGGGGCCTCAAGAGATTGGCTAGTTCCATGTGTGAGGCTACCGCGGAGAGAAATCAATACCATTGCACTTAGGAATGTCCACAGGCCTGACTTCCCTCAGCCCTTTTGATGAGGATGGCTGTTGAGTCATGGCTAGGTCCTGGCACTGTGCTAAGACTCACACACCTTGCCTGTTCACTCAGATTATTTCCCGGGACTGACATCGCCTCTTGTTTCTCATCTGTTATGTCTGAGCCACGGGAAGGGTTAGACTTATGTAAGCTCAGGCTGCTGTATGGTGTCAAGACAGGAACATAAGTTCAGGCCTGGCTTCTAGAGCCTGTGGCCTCCCCTAGACCCAGTGCTGGTGCTGAGGGGACCTTGAAGAGCCCTACACAACCTACTTATCACCACAGCAGCCTGACGCCAAAGCCACCTTAGACACACATCCCACCTGAGGAAAAACAAATGTGTTCCTTTACAAATCAATTGGAGGCATATCCACCATGCTAGCATCTCTCCCTGAGCAGGCTGCCTCTTCTAAGCCCAACTCATACCCAGGAAAGAGATCCTGGGGGACCGACTGGGGTCAACATTATTGCAATGCCCCTGCAGAATAGAGTGTCCCAGCCTTCTAACCTTTGAGGCCTCAGTGCTATCTGCTGACCCATCAGGATTTGCAGGCAGGGTACTATGTGCTAAGGAGTGGAAGGAGCTCCATTCTCATGACCTTCTCCACCCCCGCCATGCCCTGTGTCTCTGACATTCTGCCTGCCTGGGAACACCAACCATTTTCAAAGTTTCTCAGGTAAGGGCTCATCCCACCCATTGCCCTCACCCTCCAGTCTGCCCCAGAAGGGATAGGACTAGAGAGACACCAGCAGCCACAGGTGCCTTGCAGACAGTTGGCCAGACTTGTCTAGCCCTCTCAGGCAGTCTCCCACCTCCAGCTGACCTGGGCATCCCAGGAGCTGGGCCCCCTCACTTTGGCATCAGGCATAACCTCCTTGCAAATTGGCGCACTGCCCTCAGTAGAGAACAGTAACACGTTATGGTCTGCAAGGACTCAGACATAACATGACTCCATTGTTCTGAGTCTGGAAAATGAGCTCACACTGACCCTGAGAACTGAGGTTATTCTCAGTCCCTCGGGGCAGTGGGGCTCTGCTTTGCTCAGGAACTCATGGAAGCTCCTTCTCCATATTACTTTCAAGCCCTCACTCCTCTGGGTACCCCTCCCTCACAGCCTTCTTACTTCCTTTGACAGAGGGATAGCCCCCAATGATGTCTGGCATCCTACCCCTTAAGCCTGTGAATACATTAGGGTCTATGGCAAAGGCAGTCGAACTGAGGCTATTAATCCACTGGCCTTAAAGGAGAGAGACTATCCTATATTATCAGGATGAGCAATGTCTCTAAATGTGGAGAGGCAAAGCCGAAGAGGCTAGAGTGATGTCCTGTGGGAAGACCACCACATGCTGTTGCTGGTTTTAAAGAAGACAGGAGGGAGTCTGCTGGCCAAGGCATGTGTGCCGCCTCCAGAAGCTGGAAGGACCAGAAAACAGATTCTCTGGAGGCCCCAGGAGGCCAACCTTGCCAGTGATTGGATTTTAGCCCAGCAATGCTGATTTCAAACTCAGGCCTTTAGATCTGAGGTATAATAGAATCATGAAGCTTTGTCACTGAGATGAGGCAATTTGTTACAATGACAGCAATGAAGACCTTCTCTAGACAAAATGTCACTAGCCTGATTTAGTTTCAGCCAAGAGGGTCAAGTCTAAACCCTCCACACTCAGGCTCTTCTCACCCAACTTTGAGGTCTCTTCCCTGCCTGTCTCTCAGGCCTACCCACTGCTCCTTATCGTGAAGCCTGCTTCTCACTGCTCTCCCCCTCCAGAAAGGTACCTAGGACCTCCAGAGCCCCACTTTGCCCCTCTAGGACCTGAAGTAGGTAATCCTCACTGTCTACTGGGACTCCTGTGCTGCTCTGGAGTCTCAGTGCATTGAGATTGGGCCAGTGGTATCAGATTAAGAGCCCTGAGTTAATGAGTCTCCCATTGATTTTCCCTCCAGACCACTCCATATCCCTTAGATGACAGTCGAGATGAACTCTCAGAAAAAGGAGCTGGAGGTAGGCCTACCCTTTGCTATCATCTGATGGGAGTGAGCTGACCAGTCCAGGGCTCTCCATCCTGGGTTCTTGCCTTTTGTGGAGGGTCTAGCCTGCTCTCACCTTGTTTGCTTTTCTCTGATGTTTCCAGGAGATTGACCCCTTACCACCTTGGTGGCCTTGTTCTTTGGCCAACTGAGTTTGCCCTTCACTGTCCACCTACTTCCGGTTTTCCTTCATCACCTGTCCTACTGGGTCTCAGACTAGTAAGGGCAAGAAAGGCAAGAGTTCCGCTTGCAGGAAGAGTCTGATTGGAGCAACTGTCTACTCTGGGATATGACACGACCTAAAAACACGGCTGGTAGACAAACAGACATACCCAAGGGATCCTGATTTGTGGAGAGGCGTGGAAACCATCCCTGCCCTTTCCACAGACAGTCCCCAGTGGTCATCATGAAAGGGGCAGGATCTATTCATCCACCACAGGCCCTGTGACTTTCTCGCTGGCAGGCAACAGGGAGCACTCACTCTGCATGTTCACAGCTGGTAGTACTGCTGGAGGAGAGGGGCATGCCTAACCGGTTTACCCCATGACCTCAGCACAAGCTCCACACTGCTTGCACCCTCAGGGGTGTATCCATGACTTCGTCCTCTCCGCTGCCCCAGGAAAGTAAGTATGGCTAGTCAGAGGTCTGCCACAGCTGTGGTACAGTGAAATACAAGGCACAGCGAGGAAAGTGTCAAAGATGCCAATCAGCACAGCGTTCTAACATCACCATCGGGCTAGGATCACCAAACCAGGCCCAGCCCGCGCTTGCTTCCCAGAAATGAGAATCCTGATGTGTTGGGGTGAGATCCATTCCCCTAAGTCTCCTATGAGCTAAGGGAAGATCTGCCTGATCTTATACATCCTGGTTCCAGATAGAACTAGCTTCCAGCCTGCCTGATGAGCTCTACCATCAGGCACCTAGCTAGCCCTATGAGCCCATGAGCCTAGACCTCAGCACACCTCTGAAGGTTACCACCTTCCCCATGCCATGCAGGACAGTGCCATCCAGCTCACAGGGAGCCCCTTCCCTTCCTGTCTAGACAATTACTTGTGTGCCTCATTTAGAATGAAACCTGTCCCCCTCTAAGATCCACCATCAAGCCATTCATAATTCTGTTCTGTGGAAGCTACAATAGGAACAGATCCACCCTTCCTTTGACAAATATTTCCATATTAGGGGACATGTCTTAGCTGTTCCCCAACTCTGAGGACATAGACTCCTTCCCAGGAACCTGCACTGACTCTCCCCAGCTGCCTTCCCACAGCCCTCAGCAGCTGTCTGTGACTTGGTAGCCACCCACACCTGTTCTGGGTTCACTGCCCCTCTTGCCTGTGCCCCTGTACCCCTCTCCTAACATTTATGTGGCTTTTTAAATAGTTCCCAAACAGTAATCATTTGAGGGTCTCTATCAAGAGTTGGCCCATGTCCGCAAACCACCTTTGCAATTACTTTCTTAGTTGTTTTTTAAAGTGGCTTACCTGTTTGATGTCATCATTCTATAAGGAACCTTTGTTAGCTCCTAAATTACATTTTTCCCCTAATGTACAAGCAAGTATTGCATGCAAAGCAGGCTGTAACAAAGGCCCAGAAATAATCCTGTGTGCCCAGCCCACAGTGATGCGCCAGCCCACACGGGAATACTGTTCTATCCACCTTGCTCACTTCTTCCCTACCCCTGATTTTACCCGTCTCCTTCTGAAATCAGTCTTGGGGGGAGGGACCTGGGAGCAGGAAGAGGGTTCCATCTTTCATCTGCTTTCTGTTCATGCCCAGCCTGGAAGCTGAGCCTTGCCTCTCACTTGCAGGTCTCAGGCCTCTCCTCCCACCAAATCAGGAGTCCCCCTCACTAAGCACTTTGGAGAGGGGTGGCCTACAGAGCCAGGCTTGGCCATCAGGCTGACTTAAAACCTCAGCTGTGATGGGCAGGCACACCCGCCTCACAGTCAGGGAGGTGGCTGGCGAGCTTCTATAATTACACAACTGAGTGTCTGGAAACCACAAATGACCACTTACAAAGTTGAATAACAGTCCTTAGAGGTGAGAGGGTGAGTGCAGAGGACGATAGCTTTTGACCCATCCAAGCAGCAGGCTGCTGGAGGTTCAGCAGAGGTGCCAGTCAGGGAAGGAAGAAGGAGGGAGCTGAAGAGCCCAGGTTGTGCCTACTTAGAGATGGAACCAGCTGGCCTGCCTGGAGAGCTCTCACCTACAGGCATCTGTTTCTACTGAGTCCTGGGGCTTTGTTTGGCCTTGACTATCTCAGACAGCTCCTGCCCCACCACAGGGCCACATCTAGCCTCACCCCAGCCCTCCCTTTGTCTCTGGCTCTGCACAAATTCCCGATTTCCCTGGTTGCCCTTAGGGGTCCCACAGCCTTGGTTCTGTATCCTCAGGTGCCAGACATGAGACACAAGACAGAGGCAAGATGACCTCTTGCCTGTGTTCCCAGCATGCACCACAGTGCGTGGGGGTGGTGCAGGAGAGAATAGTTGCTAGCCACCTCTATGACTGGCCACCCTAAGCATGTCCCAGGGCCTCTCTGGACCTAAATATTTTAATTATACAAGATGAGGTGTCCATAAGGTTGTGAAGCAGGCTTAAACAGGAAACAGGTTCAGGAACCTAGCTCACCATCGGACACAGAGAAACTCTTCAAAAGCAACAACGGCTGCCACTATTCTACCTCGGCCTTCACCTCCACCCCTACCTCCCTGTGCATCTTCCCCTCCCCCTTCTTGAGCAATCTTGCTGTTTTTTCATGCCCAGCACTTGGCCCAGGTTCTTGGAAGTCCAAAGTCTGTCTTGAATCAAGTTTGTTTTCATCGTGCTGAAGATGGGCCTACAAGGCCCCAAGGATAGATCACCTAAGGTTGTATCCGCCCTTTCTACAGCAGTTCAGCTAATCACCCCTTCTCATTGGAGATCCTCCCAGCCCGTGCTCAGGTCTATGAAGGCCTCTTGTCCCTTCAAGTCCAGTGCCAAGCAGAAGTCCTTACTGTGAACGGCTTCGGGCTGTGTGCAGGTGGGGGTTGGAGCTATGTCGATGTGTCGAGGACAAAGCCAGGGGTCAGAAGAGAAGACGCAGACTAGGCTCTGGGGCTCCCTCTACAGTGCCAGACTCAGATCTGGAACCAAAGAATAACACGAGCCTGGGTCTGGGGGACTCAGAGCCTGGGCCCCTCCTCCACCACTGAGCTGGAGAACTTTGTCTCAATGCCAAGGGGAGCCCAGGGCAGCAGTTGTGGTGAGGTGCTCTCGGGAACTCCAGCAAACCCACTGGTGGTGTTCTGCCCCATGCTCCAGCTATTTTGTTGAATCTTTGGGTGCGTTTTCTTGCCATTCACCTCCCATTCCATTCCATGTTCTCTTTGTTACGTCCCAGTATCGAAACGAAAGCACACTCCGTTACCCTCTACTTTTCCTACACATCATCATTCTCCAAGTGTCTGGGCTGTTTCCAGGCACCGAATCTGTGCAACAGAAATGTATGTACACCATGCGTCTCTTTCATCTCTGTAATTGGTGACATCATGCTGGATGGCTCTGCTGTGAGAAGATTTACACCAACAGGCTTGGAAGGCATTCTGAACCAGAGTTTGGTTTGCCGTTCATTGCTTGTCTAGGGCTTCACCATCTAACATGCATGTCCACACTATTCCCACCAGGCGGATCAAGCACTTCACATTCAACTAGCCCAAATTTGTACAGGCTCCAAATACAAAATTGGTGCTTTATTTTAGAGACTTTGTGTGCTGGTTAGGTTTTGTTGTTGTTGTTAAGTTTGACACAAGCTAGAGTCATCTGGGTAGACCTGGGCATGTGGTCCTCAGCAAGCCATGAGGAACAAGCCAGGGATGAGTGCTCCTCCGCGGTCCCTGCTTAAGTTCCTGCCTTGGGATTTCTGCCTTGAGTTCCTATTCTACGCTGTAAGAGGAAACAAACCTTTCCCTCCACGAGTTGCTTTAGACCATGATGCTTATCACAGTAATAGAAAGCAAACTAAGACATTTGGCACGAAAAAAGAAGAATATAAACCATAACAACAGCTGTTTGTGCTTGTTGTAAAGTGATTGGATAAGTACACATATACCTTGCGAAACATGATGTCTAAATTAACTTCACCTCTTTCTTTTCTGTGGCTATTAGAAAATTTAAAATATATGGCTTGTGTTACATTTCTATTGAGCATCTCTCTCCAGATTAAGTGATAGAGAAAACGTTAATAATGTAGATTAAATCTAAGTATAGCTAGTATATTGTGAATACTGATAAAATCGGCAAATCTCCGGTACTCAAAACTTTATGCAGCCTGGCAAAGAAGTCTCTCACATCACAGAAACAAGAGTCCCAGCTTTCATCTTTACTGAATGAGCCATCTCCTTAGCATCAAAAGTGCTTTTAATACAGGCCCTACCATTCACACACAGTTTGGCGGTACCCTGCACTGGAAATATCATTTCTTCACCTTCATGGTCACATGGCTGGGTAGGCGCTGTGGCCCTCCACCACTACCCAGCATCACCAAAGAGTATCCATGTTAGCTAGATTTCCACTATTGTACTAGAGAAAACCAACTTTTGAAGAAGTGTTTATTTGGATTTATGATTTTAGGAGTTTTGGTCTGTGGTTTTTAGAGCCGCGACAAGACAGCCTGACGCAAACACATGACGAATTAAAGCTACTCACAGCAGCAACCAGAAAGCAGAGAAAAGGCAGCAATGTTCCTAGACACCTCCCAATAGCTGAGGCTGACAGATACATCTTCAATACATGGGTCTTCGAGAGACACTGAGCTCTAAACTCTAACTGCAGCATATGGCATATCTCTAGGACATGAAAGAATCAAAATTTAAAATATGAAGCAGAGTTTCTACAGGATGCTCATTCCATTCACTGTAAGGTTAAGCCATCATACCCTGGGACTCTGCACGTATCATGGGTCATTGTCAGCAAATTGCTAAGCTCACCAGTGTCCTTTGCTAACCAGCGCACCTGTCTCCAGCCTCCTGCTTCCCATCCCCCTCAGTCTATTACCCAGGTCCTCCTCTTTGTGGCTGCGGGAGATGGTCCCTCCTCGTTCTTTCCTTTCCAGATCTGGGAAGCCTTGAAAGGAATGGCCTGGAGTCACCTCCCATCCCTCCCTAACTTTGTTCCATCCAGAGCGGCACATGTTCAATTCACCTGCCCTGGCAACGACCCCAGTTTCTAGAGGCCTGTCCACCATAGTCAGTCACAGTGGGCATTTTGTTCCAGGGCCAATCTCTGCTTACCTGCCTTTGCCATTTGCTGGTGACTGCTGCTACACCTGGTCCTGGGAATGTCAAGCAGTGACTCGGTGTCCAGTTTGCCTGCCTGCCATTCCTGGGAACATCAAAGTTAGACTTAATCAGGTCAGAGGGGAACTAAAGCCACAAAGAGAGGATTCTGCATCTGTAAGTGAGGTTCAGAGAACTGAAGACACAACTAGGTAGGTTTCTTGGACCCAGCGTTCATCTGGTGACATTTCTGTTCAATACACATTGTAAAAGGAAATTTCAAACTAGCAGACTGTGTCCTCCAGAGACCCTCGGGACAACAGGCCACACTGACCAAGACTTACCACTAGCATTCCTGCAAATCATGTGTCAGGAGCAAAATGGTTTAGGTGGTGATTCTGAGGGCTGGATTGAGAAAGAAGTCAAGGAGGGTGTGTGTTTTACTGTGGAGGTGGAAGGAAGAGATGGACTCTGAGCTCTAAATCACCCCTGGAGTCAAATATGCAAGTCTGGGATACAGAGTGAAGAGGGGAGAAAACAAGCCCCCCAAATTACTCTTTTCGTGGCTAGCTTTCCTTGTATCTGATGATGATGATGATGATGACCATGATGATGACAATAACAATGTCATGTTTACTGCACTCTCACTGTGGCCCTGGCTTTTTGTGTCCCTGTCACAGCGGTGCTAAGAAGCAGCAATGATTGTTACAACCATTACTGTGGCTGTCGTCCTCAGACGAGGAAATTGACACAGGGAAGCCGATGGACTTGGTGAGGGTGGAGGCCCTGCTGCAGTCAGGTTCTACAGTCCCCTCATCCTCTCCCCTGCTGCCAGCATCTGTCCTTGAGAGCGCTGTCGGTCCCGGCATTCACGAGCTCTTATTCTTCTTCTGGGTGCTTACCCTACCCTACCCTCTTTTTTTTTTTTTTAAACATTATTTATTTATTTATTATGTATACAGTATTTGCTCTACATATATTTCCCCGGGCAGATCTCAATGGAGATGGCTGTGAGCCACCATGTGGTTGCTGGAAATTGAACTCAGGACCTTGGGAAGAACAGCCAGTGCTCTCAACCTCTGAGCCACCTCTCCAGCCCTAACCTTCCCTCTTTACAACTTTCTAGCCATTGGACAGTTGACAATGCAGCCTTGCCCCCAGTGTGGAGGGGACACTGAGGTTTGGGGGTGTCACAGCACATACATACACACACACACTTGGTGACTTTACATGAGTCTGGAACACTTGAGGAAATCAAGTCCAATGCTGTGGTGTGCGGATGACTTACTCCTTTTATTTACATCTGGGAAACTGAAGAAGCTTTCTTCCTGGAGTAGCTCCCACTTGTCCTTTGTAAGAAACAATTGCAGTTTGAGTCCCACCTTAGCAATATAAAAGGCCAACAGCCACCTCAGCACTGCATTTGAGCTCCTAGTTTCCTGTGGGCTCGGCATCTGCCTACATTGGCCTGGCACCCCCTGGGACTAGCTCCCACTGCTCCCTGCACACCTGGTCAGGCTGGGAAAGGTACTCAGGTGGATCCGTGCTACCCAGGGGCAGTGAGGGATGCTCAAAGGCTGTGGCCCGGGCTGCCTTCCAGTCAACTGGGAAGAGTCCCTTGGTTACACTTGATCAGGGATTAAGGAGCTCCTAGGGCTGGGTTTGACTTGTCTGAGTGTGCAAAGGGGACAGCTTGGTCTTTGTGGCTTTAGAGGGAGTGGTGCCCCAACTAAAAAACCTGCCTCAGCCAGTGTGGGCCCCTCTTCCTTAACACTCCCCTGTGTGCTTAGGTAGAGGATGAAGTAGGAACCTTCCTAACCCCATCCCCCACCCAATCCAGCATCAGGGAAGTGCCAGGCATGATTTGTCCACCTTCTAATTGTTTGAGGGATTTTCCATGACAACCCAGAGGCTCTCTTGTGGATTTGGCTGGCTTCCAAGACCTTCAAAGTCTTCAAGGAAAAGAATCATAGTGCAGTAAGAGTGGTACTTCATTCATTCTGTCTCACGGACGGGATCACAGCTAGATCATTGTTCTCACGGATGGCTGTTCCATGTTCCATGCTTCAGTGGGTCTATAACAACCTCTCTCACTGTGCACTGGTCAGCCATGGGCTATGATTATATTCTAGTCCCAAGTGGAGGAGACAGAAACACCCAGGCAGGAACCTTGCCTTGAAGAAGTTGTCTCTCCTTGGGCTCAGGCTGGGAGAAGGTGATGTTGAATGGCTGATGAGGAACCCAGAGGACTGATTCCCTGTGCTCAGGTCACATAACCTGAGACTTTCAGCCCTGGGAAAGCCTAGAGCTGAGAGCTCTCAGGGAGAGGCAGGCTTCAGTTGGCTTGTGAATAAGCATAGATACCATTTTAGTTCTATATAGCCAGAGAGTGGAAGTCAGGCACAACGTAGAACAAAATCCAGCTCTGAGACGTAAACATTGTGAACCTCAAGGAGAGAGGAAATGTCCTTCTTGAAGGGACAGTTGCTGGACCCTGAGGGGATGGACTCCCTCTTCACTGAACTCTTGAAGGGCCCATTCACTCACTAAGCAGCTTCCTGCTTTCTGGATCCTTCTTTTTGGTCTTGGTGCTTCTCCACTGAGAACTCATTGCAGACTGCCACCCCTGCTTCTGCAGGTCACCACACACACCTACACGCACACATACATGCACACATACACCTACACGCACACCTACATGCACACATACACCTACCTACACCCACACACACCAGCTGCATCTCCCAGCCTCCTCCCATACTCTACCCACCCCTCTTCTCACTCCTTTATCCATTAGGTTTGCTTAGGCCAACATTGCCTTTGCTGCCCTGGCCACCCCTGACCAAGGAAACAGAAGAATTGAGATCAGATCTTGACCTAACAACCTCACCACTGTGGTCAAGGTTGGGGAGGGTGACCTAGGGTGGCAGTGTGTCCAGCCTATGTCAGCCTTCAGTAGGAAAACCCAGGGGAAGGGGACCCAGCTCAGTGTCTGGTACTCAGAGCCATCAGGATTCCACTGATGGAAAACACCAGAAGTTCCAATAGGGAATGGGCCGCAAATCCTGTGTGGCATCAGGAAGGACTGGAAAAGGTACAGCAGCTTGGGTGGGCAGGGTACTGGCTCCCATCCTGGGAAACAGGGTGGCGTCTGGAAATAGTGTGGGCTGTGGAGACCTCACTGTGTCCTAGCTTTAGGACATCTACGTCTCAGGACAAAGAACATCCACCTGGAGGGACGGCACAGGTGTTGTTGCCAGCCCGCAAAGAGGGCCCATGGGAGTCACAAGCATTGTCTTCTATCCTAGCCTGGCACTGTGGGCCTGGCCCGCGGGGAGGGGCTGTGGGAAAGCGGCTTCACAAGTGGAAGAAGGCTTCACAAGTGGCCAAGGAGGCTTGTGCTATGGGGACCTGTCTCCTCTTTACCTTCAGAGATGGACTGAATATGTCCCAGCACTTGCGATCCAGAGCAACTCCTGGGAACCTGAGCTGGGCTGCTGTTCCAGACTTGGCCAGCTATGGGGTGCCCTCCAGTCAGGGACCTCCAGGCTGGCTTCTGTCACAGTACTCACAGTGACAGCTTGGAGTCAGAGCCCTGTGGGGAGGGGATTTGGCCGACAACTGTGATGGGTGTACAGGGCAAGCCAAGCACATGTTGTGAATACAAAGAGGAAGACAGTTGAACCTCTGGTCACTGATGCTGGAAGGGAGGATGTACCAGACCAGCAAGTTGGGGTGGAGAGAAGATTCACGTTCTCCGAAGCAAGGGACATGAACCAAGCATCATGGCATCACGGGCTGTCACTCTTAGCCCTTGAGGACAGGACTCTTCAGTGGACAGAGTAGATCTCTTTTCCTCTCTGCTTCTCCTGCAGTTGTGGCAAACAGGCTGTCTACTTCTGGTCTTCTTAGCCGGACCAAACCCATTGACCCTCTGCTATCTCTGTTTGTACCAACCACCACAGTACAGCTGTCCAGCTGTAACCACTGCTGTCTCTATCCCCAGTCCGGGACACCTCAGCATCTCTGTCACCCCTGGTGGTTGCTCTAGTGACATTTCAGGTCTTTTGTGTGGTGTCAGAGGTAATTGTTTTGCCACAAGGGCAATGAGGGCAATTTTATGCAGCAGGAGAAAGCTACAGCATCATCTCTCAGATAGATCCGGCCTCCTTCCAGCCCCCACCACACCAACCTGGCCCATCCCAATAGCAGTGTAGAGTCCTGCTCTTCTGAACTATGAAGGCATACTTTTAAACTATTTATTTATTTTTATATTAATATCTATATCCACTTTCCACCCTACTGACCTGAGGTACAGGAGAAAGGATATTAATAGAGACAGAAGCTGTAGACCTCTTTAGTCGAAGGTCCTTGGGGCAATTAGTCAGGATTCCAGCAGGCCAGCCATACAGCATTAACTGGAACACAGCCAACCAGGAAACCAGCAGCAGTTTTGGGGAACACCAGGCAGGGACAGCCGAAAAAACAGCAGCTCTCAGGAGCCAAGATCTCTTCAGACCAACGTGGGCCACAATCTTCAGCAGTGAAGGCAGCAGTAACTTTTGGCAAAGCATTGTGTTGAGTATTTCAAAGCAAAGCAGCAATGAGAAGTGCTGTCAAGCAAAAGCCCCCATATTCTTCTGGGGTTTCTGTTTACACCCCCTCAAAATCTGCATAAGGTTGCTTTCCAAGTGGCCAACCTCTGTATGAGGTACTTCCTGTTGACAAAGATCATGCGCTCTCCAAGGAGTCCATCCATCAAAGGATATAAGTGTTGTTCCCCACACGTGACAGTTTCTAAAGAACGCAAAACTTCCAACACAGAGCTACACACAGCCTCTAGCAGGATCCGTTTCTGCTGTCAATTCCTCCACCTCCTTCTGTAGGGGTTGATAGATTAATATAAGTTAGATTTAGTGAATATCTAGGTTTCTTATACAGTCTCTTAATTCAGGGCATGAATTGCTTCGCTGTGAGCAATTAGCTTATCAGCTTATGGATGAAGTCAGGTGAAACGAGGGGAGTCTCTATGGACTGAAAAACAAGGTTGAAGCAGGTGAAACAAGCAAAGACTATGACCTGGCATTGTTTTCAACTGCTAAGTGGGCAGAGCCCAAATTAAGCTGAAGCAGGTGGAACAAGGAGCGATCCTATTTAAGGACAAGTGGATGAGCCCGGAGAGCTGCGTGCTAAGGGACCCCAATACTAGAGAGCTCTGATGCTAGTGAGTTCTGCTGAAGAAAGTGCTGGTGAATTGATGGCCAGATCTCCCTGAGGCAGAAGGAAGCTGGTGAGCAGATAAAGCCTCAGCAAGACAGCAAAAGGCCAAGGACTAAACCCTGTGGCTCAGCTTTTGCCTAGAGGGGTTTGACCTGTCCAAACAGCAGCCTGAACGGAACTGTGGTCAGCTTTAAAGACTGAGCAGAGTGGCAGAGTTGCTGATACGAAGGAAGTAAGTTTGCCTACAGACGCTGAGGTCTCCCAGAGAGAAAGCCTCAAACCTTATTTAAGGTGAGACTGCATAGCCAATTTACCCTGACGAACCTGTGTCTGAAATATTCCAGAATAAAGACTGCTAAGTGCATTAAAGGGTCTACCCCAGAGACTGTGTTCCTGGTGACCGAGGACCTGCCCCAGAGACTGTATCCTTATGAAAATAGTTGTAATAGTTATCAATAGGTTTAGTGGTTAGGTCTTAGGGGTTGTAGGCATTTATAGGAATAGTAATTAAGTGTATTTGTTATAAGAGATATAGTTATTAATAACTGTTTAATAATTAAAAAGGTTTCATCCTTTTGCCTGCCCTAAGACAGCATGAGAGTAAGCCACTCTCCACCGGCCTCTTTTGTGAAATCAACTTTGGACAGGTGGACTGTGGACTTGTGTCCATCACCCTTCCCTGGTTTTCCCCCACTGAGGTCACTCGGCATCACTGAGGCACCGCCAACTGCTCCTGCTGTTTCCTTTGCCCTGTCCAGTTCCCAGAGCATGGTCCATCACAGGGAAGTGCTCAACTGTCCAAGCAGCTCATGCCTCACACGGAAACTGTTCACACTGAGTGAGGAAACTTAAAGAAAGGAAGGCCCTGAGCCTGAAAACCTCTGCTAGCTCCTTCATTTCCCATCCTGGCTTTGGCAGAACCTGATTTCAATTCCCAACATCCAATTTCTGTCTCTCAACCACCAGTAGTATCAGCTCCAGGGATCCAATACCCTCTTGTCTTCGAATGCACCTGCATCCACATGTACAGACCTAAAGCCGCACTTTCTTTGGAGTGCCCGCTCCCAAATAATGCCACAGGGACTTACTATATTTATTATAAGCTTAGACAGTGTAGCTGGGCAGATTCTCAGCCATTCTAACCCGACAATACTGGCCTGGCCTACATCCTGCCATGTGGCCCATTACTTCTCCTCAATACCTTAGATTCGGCACCTGTTTCTTTATCCATGTCTGGCTGGTGACTCTTTTTCATGCCAATGATTCTTTCCCAGAGTTCCTATCTCTGCTGGAAGTCCTGCCTCCCTTTCCTGCCTTTGCTATTGGTTGTTCAGGTCTTCATTGAACCAGTCAGAAGGTGTTGAAGGGAGGGTTTACAAGATATGATGCAGCCATAGGAATAACAATACTAAATCCAGCCTGTACTTAGCTCTCTGCTGGTACAGAAATCAGCATTTGAACACTATAAAGACATAGTGCACAAAAAGATTACCCCAACACATACCCCCAGAAATCCCCCCACTTTTTAAAAATAAAATAAGCCTTTTTTTTTTAAAAGGAAATAGAGTCCCAGGTTCTGCCAGACTCAGAAGTACATCAGTATGAGACCACAGACTCAAGCATACTCCAGTTTGGGGCTTAGTCAAACGGTGTCCACCCCTGAGCTACCTAAACACTTATCAGGAGTCATCAAATGCACCTCAGCACCTGTCCACCAGGGACAGTGTCTGGGGCATCGTGCACCTGGGTTCTTCACTCACACCCCCAGGCTTCCATTTCATACCTCTAACATCCACCAGCTCTCCAGGAGTCAATGCCATCAGCTGGTCACCTACAGCCAGCACAGATGGGCTCTGCAGACTTCCCTTCAGAAGGCCAAGGGCGACCCCCATTCCTGCCCAACTTCCTTTTTCTTCTGTTTTCCTCTCCCTTTCTTGGTATTCCTTTCTTCTTCTTTTCATTTTTCTTCTCTTTTCTTTTCACACTATGTAGCATAGGCTAGACTACAACTCCTGATCCTTCCGCTTCAGCCTCCTTCGTCCTTAATTATCTGTTCCTGGTGAGTGTGTGTGTGTGCATGTGTGTGTGTGAGTGTGTATGTGAGTGTGTGTGTATGTGTGTACAATGTTCCTGGTGTTTGTGTTCCTTGTGTGTGTGTGTGAGTGTGGAGTGTATGTGCACAGGTGTAAGTGTATGTATGTTCGAGAGTGTGTGTGTGTGTATGTGTTCCTGGTGTGTGTATGGTCAGCATCAGGCATTTTCCTCAATCTCCACTAATTTTTAAAGTCTCTAACTCAGTGGTTCTCAACCTTCTTAATGCTGTGGCCCCTTAATACAGCTCCTTATGTTGAGTTCCAACCACCAAATTATTTTGTTGCTACTTCATAACTGTAATTTTACTACTGTTTTGAATTATAATGTAAATATCTGATATGCAACCCCCAAGAGGGTCTCAACCTACAAGTTGAGAGCAGCTGCCAACTGAGCCTGAAGGTGCTGGACAGACACTTTCACTGTTCCTCTCCCCCAGATTGTTCACCAAGTCCCGCCCAGCCAGCGGTTATCCAACCAGGCACTCCCATGCTGGGGCCTGGAACTCACATGGGCTCCTAGCTGGGTCCTGCTCAGTCTCTGTGGCTCTAAAAAGCAAACCCAGAAACCGGGGCATAGAGGGACAATGAGGGGGTTCTTTTTCCCTCTACAGGTCCAAGTGTTAAATTAACAGTGCCCAGAGACGCTCTCGCCATTCTAAATTGGATACATATTGGAGGCTCCTGACCAGAAACATCTTTTACTGTCTAATTTTATTCCTTAATGCTATAATGGCAGTAGAGAAACAAAAATAGTGGGTGTGTAAAGGACCTTTGCTAGGGAAATGGCAGGTCTCTCTCTCTCTCTCTCTCTCTCTCTCTCTCTCTCTCTCTCTCTCTCTTTCACACACACACATTCACACACACACAAACATACCACTCACCTAGTCAGCCAAGGAATCTGACAGAAGGCTGCCTTCTGTGTGGAGGGAGTTTCAAGACTGGCCCTGCAGCCTTGCCCCAAGCCACAGTCACTACTTTGTCCCAGCTGCCCAACCCACTCAGCCCTTCCTCCCAGCCCTCCCTTCCCCCGCCACCCCCCTTCCCTATCCCAAACCCCTACCTTAGCCTTCTATATAAGCAAACCACCTGCCTGGCCCCAAACAGCACTGTTAGTATGGTTATCTTGCAGGCAAATGTTACCCATTGACTTCATGGATGCTGGCTTTCCATGGCTCACAAACGCCCTATCCCACCTCTGCCTCCCTCCTTTCTCTTAGCCAGGAAGTTGGTCTAGGGAATCTGTCCATCCACCCTCTTCCATACAAGGCAGGGGTGACCATCACGACATTAATCCCTTCAGCCAACAAGAGTGTGTCCTAGAAGGTGCCGAATGCCCAACCTCACCACCATGTACTCCACTCTGGCCTCAGTTTCCAGAAACTGTTCAGCCCATTCTATCTTGGCACAACAGTGGCCCAGGACGTGGGAGTCTCACCAGCTCCACTCTCCCAGGAGGCTTAGTACAGTGAGGAGCAGCTGCAGATACTCGCCTGCCTGCCAAGAAAGATCCCAGAAATCCTGCCAGGACACAGTTAAGATGCCTGTTGACAGTCATGGACACCCAGCACAGACACGCTCTCTGTCCATCCTTCTGCCCCCAACTCACTCTCCTTCCAGCCTGTTCTCCTCACTCTCCCATCTGCAGCCCCAGGGAGAAGCCCTCCTTCTGCCAAGCATGCCGACACTTTGTCTCTGTTCCACGGTGGCAGCACACAGTGGCACACTTGCAAGTGACTGTATTTGTGCCCTGTGTATGCATGTTCACATGAACATTTGACCTGTGTTTACTCTGAATACTCGGACGCAAGCCATCAGATTATGCTGTTTATTGAGGATGCAACAGGGAGGACTTTAAAGAATACAAGACAAGCAAAGAGTGTCGTCCCCTTTTCTCTGGTTCTGGGTGCAAGAAAGTGAAGACACAGTCCCATTATTTTGAGTGATCCCCACTCAAAATGAGACTGTGCTAGGGTGGGGTGGGCTGGCCATTCTCAGTTGGTTGTCTGTCTGTATTCCTCTTGGGTGTAGCTAGCTCCTGTCATAGCAAGAGCTGGGACAAGAGCTCAGCAGATGAGAAAGCTCAGTTTGAGACCCAGGAAGCCAGGTGGCATGGTAAAGATAGAGGCGAAGGCTGGTGGGACAGACAGGCTGGACCTGCACTGAACTGGGAAACCCCTGTTGTCTATCAGAAGCGCACCACACATAGTAGCCCAGAGCTATCCAGGCTCAGACACTGGAGAGAGAAGGAGGTTGGCAGAGGGCAAGTCCAGTGTCCCAGGACACAAGGGAATAGGAAGCGGGACGGTGGGCAAGGCTCAGGGTTGCTGTGGGAGGGAGGCCACCGGAAGCCCCCTCTACCGGGCACCCTTCTTGGAGGGGGTGCTCAGGCTGGAGCCCTTCGTTAGGGTGTCCTTGTAGTCGCTGGCACTGCCTCGGCTCCTGTTCTCCCCGCCACGGACGCTGCACACTCCAGAAATGCAGCTGGTGCTGTTGGCCACGTAGCCGCCACTGACTGTGCTGGGCCTGAAGCCGTAGCCTCCACTGCCGCTGGTGCTGCTGATAATGGCTGCAGAGAAAGATCCAGACTTAGAACGACTCATGCAGAGCTAGAGAGGGGGCTCTCCTTCCCCCCAAACAGACAGGGTGCTGCGAGAACCTGATCATAGTCCTTAACCTGACCCTGGGGAGAATATCCCAGACACCTTCTGCATATTCCCCACGTGTAAACTTGCTCGGTTTATACTCACTATGGCTGAGTCTTGCCCCATCTATACTCAACCCTGTCTCTTTCAACCAGGTAGCCATGCTCCCACTTGTCTTGGGCACCCACTGCTGCCCCTCCCAGTAGTGGCTCTACTAAATCTCCTGCCTCCAGCCTCTTTCTCCTGCTGGCTGCTAGCCTCGAAAGCCTGATACAGACCCCCACACAATCATCTTCCTAGAATTTGCCCTCCATTTCCATGTCTCCTGTGGCAGAGGCTCTCCCTTACTGCCATCCCCTGGGAGGCAAAATGATGAGGGTGATGTTGCTGGGTGTTTCTGGGGTAATGGGAGGTTGGGAGACCCGGCCCATGTCCGCCTGTTGGCCCTGCCATCTCAGTCTTTTCCTTTTGCCTCTCTCGCCTACACACATAGGGTATGACTAAGGCCCATCCAAGCACGCTGGTACTTACAGATGCTGACTGGGGAAGGGTATTCTCCTGACATCCTGTTAAGGAGAAAAGCAAAATTAGAAGGAACATTCCCGCAGCATCTTCCAAGCCACTGCCCCCACCAGCCCGAGGCGGGCTGGACCCAATGGGCACCTGTGGAAACCCCAGGACCGTTTTAGCTCAGGCAGAACCTGAGAAGTTTTGGAGGCCACCCCTGAGCATTTGGAGGTGAGCAGGCAGCTCAGGGCACCAAGTAATAGTTTTTAAGAGGTGCATGTGTCAGGATGGCGTGTCCATTCCCAGTGTCCTGCAGTGGTGAGCACACCAGGAAGCTGGAGTGGCTAGCCTAGCTCACCTCCAGTGTGCCTGGGCAGGTAAGGAAGAGGGGACAAGGAAGCCCAATAGAGGAATGGGGTTCAGGAGGGAAGGGAAGCGGGAAGCTCCCAGACACTCTGGGGAGGTTGTAAGGGCTAATCTGTTGATTCATACATGAATCAACATGTAGCCACACATACATGTAGCTCACCACAGCACAGCACCCAAAGTGAAGTGAGCACTCAGGATTCATGGATATGGATGGGTGCTACCTTTTTATTTTCTTGATGGTTTTATGTAACCTCAAACTCACTAAGTAGTCATGGGTGACCTTGAACATCTTATCCCCCTGACCAGCTCAGAAAAGCTGGGATGTCAGGAATGCACTACCGTGTCCAGTTGTGCACCGCTGTGAAGATTAAACCCAGGGCTTCGCACATGCTAAACAAGCACTCTACCAACTGAGCCTCCTCTCCAGCCCAGCGCACCTGCACTCCTCGCTCTCCAGCAGCTTGCGGTAGGTGGCAATCTCCATATCCAGGGCCAGCTTCAGGCTCATGAGCTCCTGGTATTCACGAAGCATCCGGGCCAGCTCCTCCTTGGCCTGGTGCAGGGCTCCCTCCAGCTCATCCAGCTTGGCCCGGGCATCCTTGAGGGCACTGTCTCCTCGCTGCTCGGCGTCAGCGATGGCCGTCTCCAGGTTAGAAGCCTAAGCAAGGAATTCAAGAAGTTAGAAAACTGAAGGAGGTATGGGCATTACTGCAGCCAAACCCCTCACAGTCCGTAAGGTCCAGCAGCAAATGCCCACTCCATTAGATGCACACCACACTTCTGCTCTGGCTGGAAGGGGCCGGCCAGCTGTTCTGGATCTGTAGTGAGGGGAAGCACGCTCCCTACCGTCTGCAGACCACAGCCACTTCAGTGCCCACACACTGATCATCACGCCACATGGTGAATAAGCAGCTTTCTTGTTTTGGTTGTTTAGGGCCTACAAGGAGGGACCTTACATGACAATGAGCTAGAATCTAGCAGCTAGATCCAATGTCAGCTCCTGCACGCCAGGCCCACAGGAAGCAGATTCCCTAGGAATGGCGATTACTTGCCAGGTGCTCTCTGTGTGCCCAGCAGCCTGCTCAGCACCTCCCATTCCACAACTCCTCTCACTTGGTCCTTATGACCACCTGTGAAGGAAGGCGGGGCAGCTTGTACACCTGACCACAGAGTTGCTAAAGCCCACTGGAAGAAGGTGGGAAGAACGTGGGATAGGGGTCTAGCAGCTGTGTACCCCAGAATATGGTATAGGGGTCTATCAGCTATGTACCCCACAACCTTACCACACCTCCTCTCATCTGGCACAGAGAGAATGGGAGGGTTGCTCCTCAAGATCTTTGTGGGGATTGGATGTGGTAGGATGGTGGGCGTCATCTTTATTCTTCTTGTCCCTGCCTGCTATCATGAGACTAACTGCTGCGTTCACACTTTACTGGGGACCCCCTGAGGCCACTTCCCCTTCTCAGCCACATCGATGGCATTTATTAAGCTACTGTTATGTGTAGGTACAGTTCAAGAAGCTGGGGGCGTGAAGCAGCCAGTGCCCTGACTCCTTTTAGTCCAGAAAGTGGGGGTGGGGGAAGGGCACAGACAACTGCCAGGAGGAACTGCCAAAAGCTGTGAAGGGATCAGGGAGCACAGCCTGGGGGGTGGGGGGAGGAGGTCCCAGTTCAGCCTGTAAGCCAGGGAAGACTTCCTGAGAGAGAAGAGAATATCCAAGGAAAGGAGCTTAGAGTGAGTACAAAGAAAGTGCCCCAGTCTCATCCATGTGCTGGAGGCGGTGAACCTCGCTGGTATCTTCTCTTGCTGGGAAGTTAAGGCCCTCAACCAACTCACATGCCCTCCACTGGGCCATAGGCCAGGGTCCCTCACCTGCTTCTTTGCATTCTCAATCTCTGAGCGGAGTCTCTGAATGAACCGGGTCAGCTCCGTGATTTCATTTTTGGTGTTTTTGAGGTCATCCCCATGGCGGCCAGCTGCCAGCTGTAGCTCCTGGAACTGGAGAGCCCAAAGCACAGAAGTGGATAAGTATGACAGCATATGGCACCTGTGAGGTCCCTGCATCCCTGAATGAAGGGTCATGGCACCAGACATGGTAGACTCTGACCTTAGCATTGACTCTTATCTGAATATATCAGGTTCAGCCTTCACATCACTGTATCACCCCACCTGTCACCCCTAGCCCAGTCTCAGCTTCTCACCTTGGTCTGGTAAAGGGCCTCGGCCTCGGCTTTGCTCTTCAGGGCGATCTCCTCATACTGGGCGCGAACCTCATCAATGATGCTGTCCAGGTCCAGGTTCCGGTTGTTGTCCATGGACAGGATGACGGACATGTCACTGATGTGGGACTGGATCTGAGCCATCTCCTGCAGGGACCATGGGCAGGGGAAGTGTATCAACTTGACCATTGTCAATTTCTAATAATACCACATAGGGCCTGGAACACAAGATTGTTACCTTCACGTGCAAAGAAAACACCTTGCTGGGCCCTGGGCAGATTCTGCCGCCATGAAATGAAGCCTCAGGGATGGAGCAGAAGGCTCTCAGGAGTAGCACATGAGATGGGTGGCTGACTTAGGGCCCTCCCTGATAGCTGGGGCTTCTGTGACTCTCCCAGGCCCTAGACTAGAGTTTTAGCCACTGGCCACCCTGAAGAGTGGGATGCCAAAAGACTTACGGCTTCGAAGAGACACTTGAAGAATTTGATGTCCTGGTCCATGGAGTCCACCTTGGCCTGCAGCTCCACCTTGTTTGCATAAGCTGAGTCCACATCCTGAAAGAAGACCCAGTGATCCACGGTCACCTCGGATGTCATCCAGAAGGTGACACCCAGCCCAGTCCAGATACCTGGCTGGAGGAAGGAGATGTTATCTTCTCCTGAGTGGCTCATGAAGAAAGGGGGGGCAGTTGAAGGCATAGCCCCCACCTCCCATCACGAAAACTCGTTCCATGAGCAAGAATGAAGTTGCCCCTCAGAAAGAGTGTGCCAGCCAGGCTGCTGTGAAAGTCGCCTCTACAATGTCTGAGCCAAGTTCTGTGACTACAGGGAGCCCCTCACACTGGTGTCCACCCTCTCCCCCACACGCCATCCTCCTTGCCCCTTCATTCCTTCTCCTGGACATTGTGGTCCCCCAGCCTTCCCATTATTTTTATATCACATCATTTGGGGACTGATGGCAAAGCACACTGTTAGGCTCAGCCTCTCTGGCCAGATGCCGGCCTCAGAACCTCCTTCCACTCACCTTCTTTAGCAGCACAAATTCATTCTCTGCTGCTGTCCGACGGTTGATCTCCTCCTCGTACCTGTGGAAAGGTTGAGATTATAGCCACAGAATTCACCAAGAACCTTGATGTACCAGGGGGTGGGGAGATGACCATGAGTGGATAGAAGCATGCCAGCCAGTGGGTTACAGAAAAGGGAAGGGCCAGGCAAGCCAGGAAGGCTTCCTGGAGGAGAAGATGGTGGCCCAGTTTTGGAAGAAGATCCATCTTGGAATAGAGGAAGAAGTACGTGGAGTGAATGGCCTTTGGGGAACCCAGGAGGATGCAGGAAGCAAGCTTCTTCACATCAAGTGTGAGCAATGCCTCGGTTTAACACATGTTCCCATGCACTTCTCAATGAAGAACCTCTGAGACTGTGAAGGGTTTACTCATTGGCGACCCCAAACCTGAGCTGTGACCCTGCTCAGCTATCAGACTTCTGTCCCCCATGTCACTCTAGAGGATCAGGGAGCACGTTTGTACCGGCTGGCTGACACAAGCCAGAGTCATCAGAGAGGAAGGACCCTCGGCTGAGGAAATTCCTCTATGAAATCCAGTGGTCAGGCATTATCTCAATTAGAGATCAATGGGGAAGGGCCCAGCCCATTGTGGATGATGCTGTCCCTGAGCTGGTGGTCCTGGGTTCTGTAAACTAGCAAACTGAGCAAGCCGAGGGGAGCAAGCCAGTAAGCAGCGCCCCTCCATGGCCTCCGCATCAGCTCCTTGCCCCAGGTTCCTGCTCTGCTTGAGTTCCTGCCCTGACTTCCATCAATGATGAACTACAATGTGGAAGTGTAAGACAAACCCTTTTCTCCCCAACTTGCTTTTCGGTCATGGTGTTTCCTTGCAGAAATGGAAACCCCAACTAAGGCAACATTTTAGGTTTTTGATGTAGTGACACTACTTGGTATGGCCTAGAACTCTGCTTTCCACCTCCAAAACTTTGAAACCAAAAGTTTTAAGCCCCTCAAGGGGATAGGCTCGCTGTCCTGTGACAGGCTGTGTCCTCACTCACTTCTTCTTGTAGTCCTCCACCACGTCACGCACGTTCCTCAGCTCGGAGTCCAGCCTCACTCTGTCCCCAGACAGCGTCTCCAACTGCTTCCGCATGTTGCTGATGTAACCCTCGAGGATAGGCTCAAGGTTGTTCTTACAATTGTTCAGGTCCAGTTGCTGCAGCAGGTCCCACTTGGTCTGCAACACTTGGTTCTGCTGCTCCAGGAAGCGCACCTGGAACCCAAACCCAGCTCTATTGAGCTCCACAGAACTCATCATGCCTGTCACGCAAGGCCACTCTGCTCAGTGCTCTGTCTGGCTGCATCTTTTCTTTTGCCCTCTGCAGCTGTAAGAGGCGGCCCGTTGTTAGATGTGATCAATGGAAACTGAGGCATGAAGAGTTTTTGCTTCTTTTCAGGGTCCAGAAGTTTAGTCAAGGGTAGAGCTCAGAACTCAACCTGGACAAGTGTCCCCTGGCTGTGGGAGCCTGCTATGGCCAAGCTGGAGTAAGGCGTGAGCACCCCTGACAACAGCAGAACTGGGCCAGGCCAGGTGCATCTGCCTGGAAAGGTCACCACTATGAAGATGGTGTCCACACCTCATCTTAGAACATGTTAGAGTGCAGTGAGGCCAAGGCCAAGAGCTTCTGAGCATTTCAAATCCCCACACGGGACCTCCACCTCTTCTCACAGATGCCGACCCCCTTCTACATGCAGCTCTCAGAACCACCCTCTCATGGAACAAGATGGACAGACAGACAAGAGCCTGACCCTCTCACCAGACCAGGGAACTTACCAGATGTCATTAGCATGCACCCCTCCTATCTGATTATGGGGAGCACAACTTTTAAAATTTGACTTTTTTTCTGAGTGTGAGCACAGGATGTGGGAACACTTCATGGAATTCTGCACTGAGATGAGATTATACCCTGAACTGCTGATCTCTAACAGATCACCCAGCACTTGTCTTGATTTAACCAATCCAGACTTCTTTCTGAGCTGAACATTAACCACACCTGGGATACCACAGTACCCAGCATACCACTACACACAGCTAGGTCACCCACAGGACTGGACCTCTCCTCTCTGCCTGAGGTTGAGAGGTCACAGTGGTCCTGGGACCAAAGCTCCTCAAGAGCTGACCAGGATCTGGGTCTCCTTCTCACTCCTCAAGAAGACCACCCTCATCTTGCTTTTCTGTGTCTCTGAATTTGACCCTCGGTAAGGTCTGGCCAGTCCACCAAGGGCAGGACGCTCCCACTCCCAGACCCAAATCCTCAGAGCACCTTGATTGTCTAGATGTGACTAGCCTCAAAGACGAAAAGCTACAGCTCTAGCCTTGGCCTCGAGACTGAGTGGGCAGTGGGCCCCCACTCAGGAAGACTAGCACTGTGCGGCAGGGTCTGTTCTCATGGATACAAAGCCCAGGGTTGTGATACTTGACTGTCATGGAGCCAACGCATCCCTCCTGTATCTGTCCCGAGACCTGAAGGTAGGAGGTTGAGGGCGAACTTTCACCACGCCTGTCCTGCAAATGGCTGTAGGTGTGGCATCAGCCTCTATGGGCTTTGCTGACCCACAAGCTGGGGAAAGCTGTCTCAAATACCACAGCCAGCATCCTGGCTGAGCTGGAGGATCTCTGGAGGTCTTGTCCTAGTCTGAGGTTTCTCCACTTCCCAGAATCCTTCCCCAGAAACAATTTGGGGAGCCACCATTTGGGGAGGACTTAGTCTGAGCCAGGCATCATGCCAAGATCTTGGCACGAGCTCTCTCTTCTAGAGGTGTGGACACAATGGCCCAGGTAAAACAAATAATTTTCCCCAAAGCCTGCCAAGTCTGACTCCAGACCTATTCCCCTACCTTGCAAGAGAGCCCTTGACCACTAAACAAACACCCACATTGAATACATCCTTTAGTCCAGAGGGCCTGGGGTGACCACATACCCATTCATGCTCTGATGGACCAGTCAGGTGACTGGGGTACAAGGTAAGTATGCCTGAAAGGAAGACAGGCTTTCTGGACCCTGAGACTGATCCTGGTCTTTACCATGTTTAGCCTGAGTGACCACAAGGTTTAGCAATGGTACCAAGTCCCCACAACAAGGCCCATACCTCTTCCCCAGGGTTCCCTGAGAGGATCCCTGAAAGCCTATACCAGCAGAAACTACACCTGCTGGTGTTTTCTCCCCAGAGAATAGAGAATCTTTTATAAGATATTAAGGAGACAGAATGTGCCAGCCTTGTGTACAGAAAGTGTGCCCAACGCATCTTGAGGGACCGAATATAACCTACACCAAGAGGAGCGGAGAAGAGGTGTTTCAGGTTTCCCTGTCTTAGCAGACCCACCTTGTCTATGAAGGAGGCAAACTTGTTGTTGAGGGCCTTGATCTGCTCCCGCTCCTGGGCGCGCACCTTCTGGATCTCGGGGTCCAGCTCCACATTGAGTGGGGCCAGGAGGCTCTCGTTGACTGTGACTTGGTGGATACCTCCAGGTGGGCACACAGTGGGGCACACAGGCCCCAGGGCCACACTGCCGAAGATGCTGCCAGCAAAGCCACTGGCCCGGTTCCGGCCAAATCCAAAACCTGCATTCTTCCCGCTGCCTGTGGCCATGTTGAGAGTGATGCTCCTGGCACCTCCCAGGCTGTAGAGACTCCGACTGCCAAAGCCCCCACTGAGCCCTTTGCCTCCTGCCCGGTAGGAGGATGAGCTGCCCCCAGAAAGCACAGCTGAGCAGCCGCTGAAGCCCCTGTTGCCAGCTCCAGACTTGCAGGTGAATTGGCGACTCATGTTGGTGAGGATGGAGTACAGGTGCAGGAGGAAGGCAAATCCCACGAAGATTGTACTGGCTGTGGTGAAGACCAACAGGTGCCTTTATATATGCCTGGCATTGGGCTACCAGATGGGCAGTGGACAGCTTAATTCGTGGGTTTGGCTTGCCTAGGAGCAAGAAGTCATTTTCTCTGTGCTGAGCCAGAGATCGGCCCTCCCTACCTCTGAAACAACATGAAACTACCAAATTGCTGGGCTTGCAAACTTTGCTCAGGTAATTTGGGTCTTATCTAATTAACCCGCTGTTATAAGGTAATTTGCCCCAGGCCACAGCCTCCCCAGGGGAATGTCACCGGTGCTCTACCATCTCTCTCAGATTCATCTCTGTGGTTGGGTTTCTTCCAGGTGTTCAGGAAGCAGAGGTGGCGTGGACACTTTGGGCAGCACAGGCCACTAAGCACAATGTCCCAGGACCCTACCTAGAAAGGGGAAGCCCGGTCGGGCAGCCATTCTCCCAGGGCTTCCTGCAGATATAAGCCATAGAGAGAAGTGGCTTTCTCTGTTGGGGGCCTACGGTGACAAGACCTGAGCAGCATGGACCACAATGGCTATGGGCTCATGACAGCCACATGCCTATCACACTTTGTGGAGAGTTAGATGTCCCTATTGCACCTTTCAGACCCCATGGTAAAGTTGGTAAGGGACTGAAGGAAGGGACAAGCCTTGCGGCCTTTGGAGAAATTGTAGCAAGGGATGTGTATTATTGCATTATACGCTGCACTTATTTTAATACTTTTACCTCCCCTCCACCCCTTGTTCCTCCCAACCGCACAGCACTATGGAGGAGAGAAAGAAGGTTAGAGGGAGAAGGAACGTAGGTCTCTTTGAGCTACTTCATGCTGACGAGGGTTGTTGGGTTCCTTGGGGGTAATACCAGTCTCAGGAGAAGTCCGGCAAACCAGAAGACAGCAGCAAGAAGGACAAGCAGCAGTTTGGGGGAGCACCAGCAGCTGGGAGAGCAGCAGCCGCTTTCTTCTTTGTAGCCCTTTCTCTTCTTTGTAGAGAAGAACCTGGAGTTTGGTGGGGACTCCACTGGTAGAAAGGACAGATAGAGGTTTGACGTGGTCTGGGGTATTATTCAAAGGTGTACCATAGGAGCTCCATTTCATCATACCTCTCTCTCCTGCCATGAGCATCTGCTAGCAAGGGCAAGAATCAGCTGTCAGCCATGAGCCCTAACTCCAGCTACTGCTGCCTAGGCCTGAGAATTGAGCAGCTGACCCTGGAGGGGGCCATTCCTAGAAGTCCAGACTTCACACAGCTAAGGTCAGAAAGCCCTAAACGGGACTACAGTTATGTACCACACTGGTTTTTTTGGTGCATGCCCCCAGAGGCTCTGTCTGTGGTCCCCTCTATGCTGTGTCAGTGGCTCCCATGATGGACCCCAGTCCCCTCAATGGATCACTATGTCCAGCCCACAGCTGCCTCACCCCTGAAGAATGGCCTCTTTCAAAGGTCCTTGACAAGGCCATATAGAGAGGTGAGGTTCTCAACTGAGTAGGACTCTGAAGAGAGAAAACCCTGGGCACAGGCTGGGCTGGGGCTCTATCTGGATTTGCTGGACATGGAACCCACTTTCTCCTGTTTCCTTTTCCATTCCCCCTTGCCATCTTGTCTTTATTGCTGATACCAAAACAAGGTCATAGCTTGCTTCCTCCCCATCTTGCATCCCTCCTCCATTCATTTTCCCCCCACCCCCATCTTTGATCCTCTCATACTCTACCCAGCCCTCCTCCTGATGGGTCTTCCTGGACCACTACAGCTGGGGTCTGAGCTCTGCTCCCTGTCTCAGTCCTAGGTATGCTCTTGGAAGCATGGTAAGACAGTAACTATAGAAGCAACTCCCTCCGTGCTCCTCTGATGGCCACATATCAGCTTCCTTTGTGAGAATAGAAGACCTTCTCCGACCAGAGATGCCTAGCTTGCTCCTCTCCCTCCCTCCCTCCTCTGTCCCCTTCAGTAACCTATGCTGAGTACCCACAGCACATCTGTGTAGAGCTGAAGGGCTTTTCAGTACTCTCAGAGTACAGCCCTGGCACAGAATCCCTGTCAAGGGCTTGGCCGCCATGCAGACCTCTGGCATCTCTGTCAGCCCCCTGCTCAGCCAGTGCTTGTCCTTCAACCTCTGCTGCTACCCACTCACTGTCGCTGGCTTCGTCCACTCACGGTCATCTCACTCTCTGGCCTTACAGTGAGGGTCCATGGGCTAGTGATGCCGCCCTCTGTGGGCCCCCAGCAACCCCAGGACCAGCCTCCTCCCAATAGGCAGCCCCTTGCCCGAGACATGGTAAGCAGCAGATGGAATGTTGAACTTTTGGAGTGGCACCAGATGGTAGCCTGGACCCCAGGGACCCAGTTTCTTCTCCACTACTTGGTTTGGCCTTTCTGGTCTCAGCCTCTCCCAGGGAGAATGGGACAATAAACATGGATTCAGGAGTGGCAAAGGTTGCACGTGTTACTCCACAGGAAGCGGAAGCACTCCCTGAGGCCCGAAACATTCTTAGTGTCCAGTAACTGGAGTCGGTGGCTGAAGAGCCAGAGGTTCAGCCTGCCTTCCATCTTCATCAGCACATTCTCACTCAGTGGCATCAGGTGCTGGGGACAGGGAAGGGGTGGTGAGCCTACAAGCCCCAGGCTCTCCCAAACTGCTGCTGATCCCAGAAAATTGACCATTGCAAATAATAATAATAATAATAGCAGCCACGGTTAACCAAGTGGTTGCCAAGTATAAAACTCAGTAGGAAACAGTTTACGGGAATTACATCATATCTGTTGGTGGTTGCTGAATTTATCAAACATTTGTTAGACACATAACCAACTTCTGGTGAAAACAGTCTAAAGTGCCCTGCCTCCAAACAAAGAGCTTATTCTCAGTGTCCCTGAGAGAGAGACAACTCACTAGGTCATTACCAAGTCACTTACATAGTGAATTAGTTAATCAGATACTGGCCATTAGGAATGAAACACCCAGTGTTGTTGATGAGGATGATAATAGAGGAGGAAGAACCAGAGTTCTGGACCACCCACAGGAAGGGTGGACCCAGATTGTGCGCCTGGGATGCCTACATTTTGCTAGAGGGTAAAGGGAGGGAGTGAAGAAAACCAGAATGGAGTCCCAGTTCACCATGGGTACAAAGGCTCTGCCCTTGTCCCTGCATTAGTTGAGATCTGGAGAGAATTAGGGCCAGGAGGAGACAGACCCCTTGCTGTGGGAATCCCATGGCCTGATGGCGGAGACCTTACCCACTTGTCCCCATGTAGTTTTCTGTCTATGAGAGAGCTGGCTTTTGAATGATGCTCAGCCATTCATGCATGTCTTAGGGCCTCAGCACTGCTCACCTGTAAAATAGAGAGACTATGAGGGTATAGAAAACCCTAAAATTGCCAGAAATATCTGGCTTGGACATTCAAGGAAAAGGCAGGCGGCTTATCCAATCAATTTCATCTGTGGAGCTCTTGGTTTTATATTCAGCACTTTTATTTTGTTGATATGAGTTGAACTGTAGTTTTCTCGTCATCTGTGCTTCCATGAGTGTGGCGACAATCGGGTTGACACATTCATCTGTGTCCCATGACTTTGGTTGGTGTGTCTGTCTGCTGTTCCTTTCCAGAGGCCTTGGGCCAATAAGGCTCTTCAGAGAAAATCTCTAGGGGAGACTTGAGTTCATGAGGCTGCAGCTTCAGGGTTGGAAAAGGAATGAACAAAGAGGAGACATTTGGGATCTAGCAGCTTATGGGCTACCTGCACGAGAGGTGTGGATTTCAACCATTTACGGGAAGAAGAACTGAATCTACTATTCTAAGAAGTCTGGGAAGCAGCCCAGGATGGTGAGACACAGGGTCGTTTGTGATGAAAAGACCCACTAGCCTGAGGTGGTCATTCATAGAGGCTGTTTGTGGGTAGAGAAATTCCAGATCTCAAGCTATGTGTGAGATAGAGAGCCACGGAAGGCTGTTGAGCCCTAGCAAGTTTAAATGGCACATGTCTGAGGAGGCAGAATCTGTTCCTGTGTGGGTAGGATTGGGGATGAGAGGGGCTGTAGGCATCAGGAGAGGTGCAGATGGTTCTCTGAGCAAAGTAATTATCTCCAAAATTAGAGAAAATGAGCTGGGTTATTTGGATCTCATCAGCTGAGGTTGTTCCAGCCCTCCTGGGCTGATAGACCAGGTCATGAGTGTGTTTTCTGTGAATCCCCAAAAGTGGTCTCCTTGTGTGCTTGCATAGGCTCGGATAGGCGGCGAGCCTGAGTCAGCTGGACTGACTGCAGTCTCCAGGAGCCTTGGCTACAATCAGCCCACTTGAAGGCAGGAAAGGTGCTCAGCAGGTTTGGCGCTTAAAAGGCCAAAGGTGAGCTCACCCCGAGGAGCTGGGTATAAAGGACAGGGAATATCCTGATGACACCTCTGCTCCCACCCAGACACGACGCAGTCTTGCATTGTGAGAGATGCCATTCGGGCCAGCCCTGTCCCCCTGCCCTCTCCATTAGCTCCCTGGCCGGGACACTTCTTTTGAGCATGATTGACCATCTCCTTCTTTACCCCTCTCCACACCTCTGACATAGCATGTAGATTTGTGACTGTGAGGATCCATGTCACAGTGTCACCTGGGCCACTCATCACCCATGTAACAGTGGGTAGGGCTTCTACCTTCCTATGCCCCCATTTCTACATCCCTAAGGAGGGGGACACCAACATCTGGTCCACCTACTCTCCAAGGTGGATGGAAGATACCTTGTAAGTAATAATAATGAAGATGGTCATGACTGTACCTAACACTTAGTCAGGGCTCATCCTGCCAGCCACAGTTCTAAGCACCTCACATATATTAATTCATTTAGTCCTCACAACAACCCTGAAGGCCGACACTGTTATTATCCCCACTTCTCAAATGAGACATTAATGCCCAAGGAAATTAGGCAACTTCCTAGAGCTTGCACAGCAAGTGAGCAGCTGCACCGTGGCTTGGCTGATGGTAGAATGACCACAGCCTGGGGCTTGGGCCCCTCATAGCCTGGTTTTCTGTAACATAAATCCCTGGAGCAAATGCTTGTTGTCCGGGTGCTTATGCCCAGCTCTCACCTCCCATAGCCTCTGGTTTCTGTCTCTTCTGAACCATAGTGGTAAACACTGAGCTGTTTGGGTCCTGCCCCTCCATCCCTGCATACTCTTGTCTCTAACTCCAATTGTCTCATCTAATGTATTTTCAATGTACTCTTGTTCCAGCTGGTGACAGAGTGAGGTAATCATTCATTCTCCTGTTCAACATCCCTGAGACCATGAAAGCAGGAGAGGGCCTAAGAGCATGTCCCTTCCCAAGTGACTCACTCAGCATTTATCAAGCTGCCTCTGCATGCCGGTATCTGCCACACACAAGGAAAAAAGAAGGCAGCCCAGTCCTGCTAAATTCTGAATGGAGAGAAAGTTCTAGCAGAGGTTTGATGATGTGCTCACATTAGCTGGTCGCCACGGGGGTTGCGAGTTTCAGCAAGATTGGACCTTAAATGGCTGATCTGAAAGGCTGGGAAGGCAGCCCAGTGGACAAAGTGCTTGCCGTCCAAATGTGAGCAGCTGAATCCAGATCCCAAGCCAGGTCTAGTGGATGTGCCCGCAGTCCTAGCACTGGGAGGCAGAGATGGGAGGATCCTAGGGGCGTGCTGACCAGTCTAGCTAAAATCAAGAAGACTCTCTGTCTTGGTGGGTGGATGGATGGATGGGTGGATGGATGGATGGATGGATAGATAGATAAATGATAGATAGAGATAGATAGATAGATAGATGATAGAGAGATAGATGGATAGATGATAGATAGATAGATAGATAGATAGATAGATAGATAGATAGATAGATAGATAGATAGATAGCCATAGACAAAGATCCCTGAAGTTGAGCTATGGTCTCCACACATGTGCGCCTACCTATACATACAAACACACACACAAACATCTGAACATGCACACAGGCACACACACACACACACACACACACACACACACACACACATATCCTGGTCCAAACTCCAGGGCACAGGTCACAGTTTTGGATGATAAAAGAAATGCTATAGTTTGTTAGGCTCCATTACTTGAACCCATAAAGCGAGCACAGGCCCTGGGTTACCAACTGTCCCTCATGGCCAAAGCCTGAGACACAGGAAGCCAGTTAAATCAGTTAAATAAGCAGATGGTTAGGTGAGAGAACCTAAGGTTGCCTCCTCAGCAATAGCCAGATATCTCTTGGCCATCAAAGACTAGCTTGCCCTGATCTAGGCCAGTTGAATAGCATGTATGTTGCCCCTGTGTACTGGCCCTGGACAGTTTCCCTGTCTCCACCAGACTGCCATTTGATGAATCGTGGAAGGACTGGGAACTGAAGTCTAGGGGGACAGTTTCTTTGGCCTCTTTACTCTAACATTCCCACATTCAATTTGTAGTTTTATTGAAATGAAATTTATAGACCATAAAACTAATCATTTTGGTGAACAACTAAGTGATATTTCTATGTTCCCAGTGGTATAGACAATCACAACTGCCTAGTTTCAAGACTTCTCATCACCCTCGAAGAAAGCCTCACGTCCATTGCCAGCAGCCAGCTGTTCCCTCTGTTTCTGCCTGTTCAAATTTCCCAATCCAGACACTTCCTATGAATGGACCATGCAATAGGGAGATCAGTATTTCTTTTTTTTTTTCTTTTCTTTCCTCTTTTTCCTTCTTTCGTTTAGCATGATATTTTCCAGGAGTCACTCACATTGTAACAGATAGTGCTACAGCATTTCTTCTTGTGGATTGAAAAAAAAAAAACAACTCAATGTAAACATATACTACCTGCGTCTTAGCCATTCATCCCCTGATGGATGTCTGGATGTTTTCTATAGTTACTGCTTGAATTTCTACATTGCATGAACTGTTGAAATCTGATTTCAGTTCCTTTGCATGTATCTCTAGGAGTGGGCTGACTGGCCCATGACAATCCTCATACCTATTTCATGATTTTGTATGTATGAGTGTTTGCCCTGTTTGTATGTATATGCACCCCATGCCTGCCTGGTGCCTACTGAGGTCAGAAGAAGGCATGGGATCCCCTGGAATGAGAATACAGATGGTTATGAGCCACCCTATGGGGTCTTGGAATCGAACCTGGGTCTTCTGCAAGAGTTACAAGTGCTCTTAACCACTGAGCCAACTCTCCATTCCCACCAGGGCCATACAAAGATTCTAACCTTCATGCCAGGGTTATGGCGCACACCCTTAAACCTAGTGCTTTGGAGGCAGAGGCAGGTGGATCTCCTAAGAGCTTGAGCCAGCTTGGTCTACAGAGTGAGTTCCAGGCCAGACAGGGCTGCCTAGTGAGACCTTTTCTCAAAATAAACAAACAAACAAACAAACAAATAAACAAACAAATAAATAAATAAAACAAAAACAAAAAAAACCAGAAAAACAAAAAATTTCAGCTTCTCTACATCTTCACCAGCATCTGTTATTCCCTTCTAAATTGATATATTTTAATATTATAATTGTCTTATAAGGTGTAAATTGTGGGTTTGTGCTCCCCTTTTCATAAAGTCTAATTATGTTGAATATATTTTCATGGCCATATGTATATTTTGTTCAGATGAAAATTCATTAAAGTCCTTTGCACTTTTCTCTTTTTTAATTTATTTTTCTTTTATGTACATTGGTGTTTTGATTGCATTTATGTCTGTGTGAGGGAGTCAGATCCCCCGGAACAGGAGTTAATAGACAGTTGTGAGCTGCCATGTGGGTGCTGGGACTTGAACCCAGGTCCTCTGGAAGGGCAGCCTTAACCACTGAGCCATCTCTCCAGCCCCTGCATATTACTTTTTAAAAGATGTTTATTATTTTTAATTGTGAGGAGGATTGTACACATGAAGGCAGGTGTATGAAGAAGCCAGAGGTATTGGGTTTCCCTGGAGTTTGAATTACAGGTAGGTGCTAGAAACTGAACCCGGGTCCTCTGGAAGAGCAGTGTGTGCTCTTAACTGCTGAGCTATCTCTCGGGTCCCTTTGCCCCTTTCTGAGCTAGGCTCTCCTTGACCTGTCCAGTCGTAAGAGTTCCTTTCATATTCTGAATACTAGAATGGTTCCTAAATATTTTTTCTCTTTCTGCAGGTTGCCTTTTCCCTTAATTTCTTGCCTCCCACCCCACCCCAAGGGTTTTGTTGCTTGAGAGAGGGCCTTACTGTGTACCCCAAGGTGGCCTTGAACTCACGAGGTTAACAACACCCACCATCACGCCTGGCTCTTCCAACTTTTTTGATAGTGTTGTGTAACAGTGCCCTGCGCATTGAAGTTAAGGGAGGAGGGAAACTCGTAAGACTCGGGGAACTCTTGAAACTTATCGCGGACCCAGAGGCACAGAAAATTCTAACAGTCACAAGGTCTCCCTGCAGTTACAACAGGAGATTCTGTCCCGTGGGGCTGGTGACAAGCCGGGCAGGAAGCTCCAGAGACACAGCTTTCCTGGTTCATCACCTTTGCTGGCATGGGCCTTTGGTGATGTAGCTGCCTTCAAGTTAGCTGCGCTTCAGGCTCCTGTTGGTAGCCCCTGCAAGGCCACCAGCTCACTAAGCTACACTTGGATGGACTGGCTTCTTTGCTCTGTCATCACGGCCCTGCCTGGGGTGAGATGTCTGGGAAAAGCCCTTACCACAGTGCTGGCCAGAGTGGTTCATACCTGTAATCCCAGTGCTTGGGGAAGGAGTTGAGTTCAAGGCCAGCCTGGGCTACAGAGGCCTTGTCTCAAAACAAAATAAAACAAAATAAAATAAAACAAAGCAACCTCTTTTAATTCCTTTTACACTTTCGTGAATCCCAATAGTCTCCTGCACTCCTGACCCCAGAGTTACACAAATTTGCCCTTTTATTTTCTTTTGGGGGTTTTATGGTTTCAGCTGCTGTATTTGCATGCTGCATACACTCAATTCATTCTTTGTAGATGTAGGGTGAGAGACACAAGCGCATGCTTTGAGTGTCTCTGCCACTCCGAGCAGCCTGAATCCACTTCCTGACAGTCCTTGGGCTGGGGACGTGTGTGGGTGGGTTGCATTGTCTTAGACAGTGGGACATTTGGAGAGACCGACAGACTGACCAATGTGTACCTCTGACATTGCACATCCAGCAGAAATTTAGAGTCCTTGGGTCATGCAAGGGAGGGACAGGATAGGACCACCCAGAGACAAGGCTAAGCCCACTGGATTCATCTTACAGTGATAGCATTCCAAAATCAGGAGATCCTGGAGATTGCAGCCTCACAGAGAGGACCAGGGACCAGACACAGCCACGGTCCTCACAGGAGTCAGTATCATCTGCTGCCCAGTCCAGGACTGTGACCTTGACATTCCTTCCCTAAAAACCAGTGAAGCATCAGGAGCTCTGGTGTAAGCCGGGCTGAGTTGGCTCACGGGTGTGTGATGCGGGCTAGCTCAGACACACTGAGAAACATGTGTCCCAAAGATGTGGCTCGTGCATTCCCTGCAGGATTAGGCGAGAGTTAGAGGCAACATATATGGGCTCCTGACAACTTAGCATGTAGTGGGTGCTTGGCAAGTGGAAGTAGCTATTATTGATAATAAAGGTGGTGACAAAAGGCAGTGAAAAGCCCCCATTCCCTTCCATGTGGCTTTGTGCATAGGAGCTCATGGGGAACCTGCAAACACATACATTTTCTCCTGAACAACCTAGTCACTCTACAATGGCCTCACTAATGGGACACAGACAGGCTGCCCTTCTGAGAAGGGCAGAAAATCTAGACAATTGAGACTATGACCCCAGTGTCTCTCCTTTCTCCCCACCACCTTCCTCTTCTCTCTCTGGATGATCATAGCCTCCTTAGCTCAAGAAGACAATGGTGGCTTGAGCTTCCAAAGCCTCCTGCCAGCTGAAGGCAAGAAAAGTCAGAATCCGGCATGGGACCCACTGACATGGTAAGACTGACTGTTTCAGTCAGAACTTAAAGTAGAAAGAGGGTAGTCAGGTTTTCTGGAGGAAGTTCTAAACGCAGGGATGGAGGGTTCCAGTGCTACAGGCATCTCTGAGCAGTAGCAAAGACATTCTTTCTCCAGACACAGAGGTGAGTGGGGGTAGTGGGCTTGTCAAGTGGTCTTCCTGGCCAGAGAACCAACAGCAGCGCTCTTGTCTTGGGAGTCCCTGGGGTCTCATGCTCTTGATCCTCTGGTATTGGTCTGACTGTTTGGAGGGGTGCTGGGGCTTCCAGGTGCATTGCCAGTCTCAGAGTCAGAGCTCGTGGAGCTTGGATGATAACTGTGGGAACCGTAACTGCTGCTGATGACAGCTGAAGAGGAAGAGCCAAGAGTAGGTGTCTGTCAGCAAGTGACAAATGTAGTAACTGCCATCTCTGAAGATGTCCTGCTAACCACAACAATCCTCAGAAGTCAGTGCAGTGAAAGAGACATTGTCGATTGCCACGCTGTGTGATGGGGGACTGCATAGAATGGGTGTGGTACCTGCCATCTGGTGATCATTCCCAAGCCTTTCTCTAGACAGCAGTACCCCAGGGGGTTGGGGATAAAAGGTGGGAAATGTTTCCCTGATGCCAGAGAGCCTTCCCAGGAACTTCTAGATCATGGCCCCCACTTCCTCAGCCCAACCCATCTCGAGGATACTCACAGATGTTCACGGAGGATGGAGTCTCACCAGACATCCTGCAATGCGGAAAGTTAAACGATTAGACCACTCATGAGGCTGAGGCAGGAGGATCACCATGAGTTTGAGGCCAGCCTGGGCTACAGAGAGGGACCCTGTTCCATTCTATAGAGGCAGAGCATGATCTCCTGGGACCATATTGCTAGCATAGGGCAATCTGTCTGTCCCCACAGCTCCATCTGTATCAGCACACCCATGCATATGGCTGGCCTCTGACATCCCTCTGCAGGAAGCAACAGTTGATTTCACCTGGCAACCCACAGCCGCCCTCTCTCGTGGGTGTTGCCAGCGCTGCCCTTCTCATCTTCCTGCTCTCAAATGCCCCCTCAGCCAGAGAAACCATAGCTGTTTCCCCTTTGGTACCATGACATTGGCCTCCGGCCCTCACCGACACTCCTCGCCCTCCAGCAGCTTGCGGTAGGTGGCGATCTCTATGTCCAGGGCCAGCTTGACACTCATCAGCTCTTGGTGTTCCCGCATCATCCGAGCCAGCTCCTCCTTGGCCTGGTGCAGGGCTCCCTCCAGCCCATCCAGCTTGGCCCGGGCATCCTTGAGGGCACAGTCGCCTCGCTGCTCGGCGTCAGCAATTGCTGTCTCTAGATTGGAGCACTGGGGAATAAAGAACAGAGACTTGGTAGAATCACCTAGGAGTCAAGGCTCTAGTTTTGTCTATGAGGGATTGTCTTGATTAGATTGGTCCAAGTGGGAAGACCCGCCCACCCTAAACATGGGCAGTACCATTCCCTAGGCTTAGGTCCTGGACCACCTATGAAAGAAGAAAACTGACCGAGTGCAAGCATTCATATCCTCTGCTTCCTATCTGTAGGTGCAACTTGACAGCCCACCATGATGGACTGTGCTCTCTCATGGCAACCCAAAGTAAGCTACTTCCCCCCTAAGTTGCTTGTGTCAGGGTATTTTCATCACAACAACAGGAAAAATAACTAAGACAGTGGTAGACTAGTACAGCGGCCTTGATATACAAAGTTCAGGGAGGAGCCATGGAGCCAGTGCCAGAACCTGGGCCTGCATGTTCCATTGCAGATGGCCATTTAAAGTTGTGGGCTGGGAGACAGCTGGGAAGGTAAAGGCAATACTTCCCAAACATGAGGACCTGCGCCCAAATCCTAAGAACATGCGTAAGAAGCTAGGTTTGGCCATACATCCACTTAGAACCCTAGCATTGTGGTGGGGGTGGGGAAAGGGGATCATTGGGGCTTGCTGGCAGGTTTCTGCTTCAGGACACCCTCCCCACAACCCCCACCCCCACTTTGTGCCTGTTAGCACCCAGGCAGAGTGTGACTGTAGCACTCCGACATTCTGCAGGGAGCTTTATCTAGGCTCCCATGCATGACCGAGACAAGGGAGATAACCTTCCCTTAAAGTCGCCTAATTTACAGCCACAGGCCTAGAGGCTGGACTTTGAGGAAGCTCCCTGGGAAAATTTCAAAGGCTAACATGAGGGCATTTCTGATGGCCTCTGTAAGCCAGCCAACCATAGAATCTTACAGGTGTCCCTGTGCCTTGCCTCTCCATGTCACATGAGGTCCTGGGAATGCAGGGAGAAGAGTCTATAACAATCCATTACTAAACACACATACACACAGACACAGACACACAGAGATACACACACACACACACACACACACACACACACACACACACACACACA
>CAJQZJ010034397.1:275028-327028 GCA_907164525.1 Lophiomys imhausi
TTAAGGTATTTATTTTTCCCCCCAACAGCTCTCCCTTTCAGTCCAAATAATGGTTCTTTTTCTTATAACTATAAATACAATACAAAACAACAGAAATAAATAGGCCACGATTATAAGAGTTATATGGCTTAGCATACATTCCCAATGTCCAGTCCATATGTATTTGGCACCTGACTTTAACATTCTACTATCTAACCATCTCCATGAGTTTAAAGTTCTATATCTAACTCAGCTTTCATACTAACTTGCCTCATAATTTTAAAAATATCTTCTTAGATCCAGAACACCCTCTTGATTCCTAAACAACTCAAAATTTAACTATGACACTCTAGGTATCTATTCTTCAACCACCTCAGAGACCTGAGAGGGATAAATATATCTGATTATATAGGAAGTGCAGGGCCTGCAGCTTCCAAAACTAAAAAATGACATACCAGTGGCTGCCTGGACAGTTCCCATTTTCTCTCCATACATTACAGCATCAATCTTCAGCCATTTGGCCCCATTTCTCTGACAGACATTGGTTGTAGAGCAGGAATTATGAAGGACTTACCTACCCTGTCTTGGCAGAGCTAGGCTGTCGACTTACCTGATTCCAAGTTTTGTCCTTTTTGGACAGAAGTCTGATGTTCATGTTCTTTAAAAAACCTAGAGACATCCTCTGCTGTTGGACCTTCAGGAACTCACCACTTTTCTCAAAATAAGGCTACCTCTATCCAGTTTCCCACCTTCTCTGTGAAATTCCCCCAAAGAGACAACCTTCATTTATTCCCCATTCTGGGCACCTTGTAAATTTATTCTCTTCCCCTTGTGATGGACCGCACCCAGGCCCTGTCACCTCCATCCATCCACATTGCCCAGGAAGAGCAGGAGAATTGCTCCTGCTGTGACACCATTATGATTTCCTGTAAGACTCACCTTGTCTATGAAGGAGGCAAACTTGTCATTCAGAGCCTTGATCTGCTCCCGCTCCTGGGCACGCACCTTCTGGATCTCAGGGTCCAGCTCTACATTAAGGGGAACCAGGAGGCTCTTGTTGATGGTGACATGGTGGATGCCCCCAGGGGGACACACAGATGGACAAGTGGGCCCCGGGCCCACACTGCCAAACATGCTGTTGGCAAAGCCATTGGTTCGACCCCCTCCATGTTTAGGGCCAATGCCAAAGCTGTGCCCTGTGGCCCGAGCACCGCCACCTGCCACATTGAAGGAAATATGCCGATTCCCTCCAAGACTGTAGAGGCTCCTGCTGCTGAAGCCAGCCCCAGCCCTGTGGCCAGTTGCCTGGCAAGAAGCCATGCTGTCCATGGGCTTCCTTGATACCACTTCAGAAAGCACGCTGAAGTTGCCCTTGTCACTGCCAGACCTGAAGTTCAGTTGCTGACTCATGGGGGAGCAGATGGTTGATGGCTGGAGAAACAGAAGCACAATACTGGGGCACAAGAGGACTGGCTCCTTTTATCCCCACTGAGCCCAGGACACCGGAAAGGGGCGTCTCTTCACTATCTCCTTCCCCTGCTGAAGGGCTGGGGCAATTTACAGAGCACAGATCTCCAAGCCTTTGAGCAACAAAGCCCTTTTGATAGAAAGTGGAATATGCTGCCCTTGCACAGTGCAGTGGTCTAATTTGGAGTTTATCTGGTCCCTAATTAGGGACCTGCAGAGTTATCCCCTTCAGCGATCTCTTAGCTTTACTTTTCCAGTGGTGGTTCCTTCTTGCTTATCTACCAACAAGGCACAGGGTAAATGCCTGCCTTTGCACAAGGAGGGGTTTTCTGAACACTCCAGGCTTCTCCTCTAAAGAACCATTTCCTGTCACCAGATCTTCTTGAGGAACATGGTACTGAGAAAGGAGATGGTTCTGTCCTCACAGATCTAGTGAGATCAAAAGAGAAGGTCCATGGAGTCACCATTTGGGTCATGCTAAGCCCCAGGACAGGGTAGGAATGAGAGCCAGCATCAGTTCGACCCCTGCATAAGCACTGTGCAGGCTTTCTGTTTTGGCCAGGGAGTGTCTGGTTTATGGCGACTTCAAAGATGCTCTTTCAACTGTGAGAACAGTGTCAGGAAGCCGCCATTTGTCTGCTGGAGTTTTCTCTCCTGGCTGAGGTTATCTGTCAGCACAGGCAGGACTGGACAGTAGCTGACCTCTGGTTGTGTAGAACACCTCCTGGCTAAAGTTGGTCAGAGGTAAAGATGCCTAGGGCTCACTCTTGGTTTACTGGGGCACCATTCTGCCAATTTCCCAATCACTTCCGGGAGCTGCTCGATTTCAGGATAGAAAACAGCATTCCTTGAGAACTCAGGGTGGCCTGATGGAATGGGATGTTTTTGAAGTATCTCAACACGAAGTATCTGGCAGCCATCCCAGTGCAAGGTGCTGTACAGTAGTACCTAAAGGCTCACTGAGGAGGGAGATTTGACAAGCTCTGATCAGGCAGAGCGTAGGGCAGAGTGCTCCCCCTAGGGAGAGGGCTATGGGGAGGGGAGGACAAGCCTAGGAGAGAAGAAAGCAGAGCCACTTCAGAGGACCACCCCCAGGAATGCTCCCTCTGGGGGGGGCTGTGTCTTAGTGTCCCCAGGAAAAGCATCCCCAATAGAGCCTGACCCTAAGGCACAAGGAACACAACAGAAGTGGTGGCTTTGCCTGTGATTGTCTAAGCCAGATTGCAAAGGTGGTAGAGTCTAACTTTGCTTCCTTTCTGATATGGAAATGTCAATCAACTGTGGAAGGTCTTTGACCTGGAATGGCCAATCTATGTCCCTGGACTAAAAAGCGGAGTCTACAGCAAGAACTGAGGTACAGGCTGAAGTCCTGGAATAACTGGGGAGCTCTGTGAACAGTGAACCAAGATCCACTGAGGAGGAATGGCTGATTTTGATGGGGTCTTAGGGACACCCAGAGAGCTGGACTCATAAGTGTAACCATGCTCACCAGAGGAGCTGGCATAGAGTAGCAGGGGCTGAAGGATTACATATAGTAGCAGAAGCGATGGTGGCAACAGTAAGACCACTTGCTGTCATGATGGCCGTATAGGAGGGAGAGCCAATGTGTGTAGCTCGCTTCAAATGTGTGAGGCATTATGCCAAGTGCTGCATGGCATACTTAATTTAATTGTTTTAAAGACATGGTCTCTCTGTCTGTGTAGCTGAGATAGATCAGGAACTCTAGAGCTTCCTACTTTACCTTCCCAAGGGCTAGAATTGCAGGCCTATGCTGCCACATCTGACAGGGGAAATCTAATTTAATTCGTGCATTACTGCTTACAGTTGGAGAAATAGTGGCATAGAGACATTAAGAGACTTGCCTAAGATCAGTCACCAGGAAGTCAGGGATGGTACTCAAGTTCAAGCGTGTCTGATTTCAAAGCCATGCCATGTGACTGAGACGAGAGAGGCAAAGACACAAAGATTTCCGGTGTATGTCGCAGAGACTCTTACGAGACAAGTGTGGTATGTGGGAAAAGTGATGGATCCAGGGCTCACGTCAGGGATACTCAAGATTAGACATCATTCTAGTGTTCAGAGAAAATAGTGGCCGACATAGCGGTGAACAGACAGAAGGAAAAGATCCATCTTCATACTAGAGGCTATTTGGAAATTTTAGAACCCACAGTGCTTGCCTCTCATCGCCAGCTCCAAATAGAAAATAAACCTGGCTCCAATTGAGATTCCTAGAGTGAGTTTGCGTGTCCACTGCCTGGCGGAGCGGGAGCCCAGTCTGGTAGGACAGCTAGACTTCTTCTTACTACTGGCAAAGCAGCAATCTATGCTGGAGAAGAGTTGGGGATACGCAGCAGCAGATATCCAGGTGTCAATGAACATGCTGTGGAAGAGTTGTGTCAACAGATCACGGACAAATAGATCTTACTTGTCATTCTCATTGCTGTGGCATGTGTGTGTGTGTGTGTGTGTGTGTTCTCCAGGAAAGACACAGTTTGTTTGAGTCACTCACTGATACAGGCTCAGGGACCATCATAGAAGAGGTGAGCAGAAAGATTATAACAGTGAGGGCTCAGAGAGGACCAGACGAAACGGTGCCTTCTGGACATGACTGGACTTCTCCATTCAGGGACTCGAAGCAGCCGGCCTTCCCCGGACAAGATCAAGTCTGTCAACATTCTAGCTTGGGGTGGGAAGGGATCATGAGCACAAACTCCTAAGAACTGTGGGTAGCTGAGTTTCTGGGGCCTGTCCAGAGGTACTCAGTTTTCAAGGGTGTGGCTCCTGACGGGTCAGCCATGTTCTAAAGGCCCCACACCCAGGAGTACACAGGCAGTCAGTTGTTATAGAAAAAAAACATGGGGTTGATTGTTATAAAAACAATGTGATATTAAGTTACAGGGTAGGGACGTGAAGGTACATCAGGGAAGAGTTAAGGATGAATATTATGAAAACACATTGTATAAAATTCTCAAAGAATTAATTTTTAAAAAGAAAGTTGAGGAATGAGTGAATTCTACTTACACTCTTCAAAGCAGCAGGCGAGGGTCAGGGGACTTCCTCTGGGCCTGGGAAGCCTCCAAGCTCATTCTCAGAGAAGCCCCGAGCGACCTTATGCACAGGCCCTGTCTGGGGTGGTCTCCAAGAGTGTCATGGCGATGGCTATGGTGCTTGTGGCAATGAAGGAAGTGGCAGAAGAGACAGTAGTGTGATTGATCTCACTTTGGGCCATTGGCTCCTTCCCTGGATGGGATGAATAGATCCTGGTTGTTGTTGTCATCATTGTTGTTGTATGTATTTTTGTGTGTGTCTCCAGGAAAGACACAGTTTGTCTGAGTAGAGACAGAGGTGCCCTCCTGATTCCCCAAAGATGCAAGCAGGAATTGCCTGAAGCTCTCCTCTAGCCCCACCCTGCACCATGTTGGCTACCCTTCAGTTAGTCGCGGCTATCCACACCCCTCTGTAAGTTCACTAGAGCAATGAGTATCTAAAGCCTGGAGAGACTGATTCAGTCAATGGGTACCAAGCTGAGAACTACTGTATGTATGTACACTATATACTAGACTCAAGAGAGAATTAACCAATTTGGAGACGTAATTAGAACGTGTTCTGTGATGGTTGTCACATTTTATCTCTACCTGTCTGTATCAGTGAGTGACTCAAACAGTGTCTTTCCTGGAGAACACACACACACACACACACACACACACACACACACACACACACACACGCCAACAGCAATGACAATGACAACTAAGATCTATTTGTCCAAGACAGGGAAGGGGCTAATGGCCCAAAGTAAGATTCCATCAAATTCAGCTTGTCGAGTAAGTAGGTGTAATGGGATTACTTGTGGGAATCCAGGGAATTCATGGGTACCTGTACCACCGAAAAGCCTCCGGCACAACCCTCTGTTTCCTCTTATGTAGTAGAGCTGGAATAATGGGGAGAAATGTATCTCAAGGGTCTTGTGTCATGGATTTTGTCACCTTCCTCTCCCCCCACCCCACCCCACCTTGCCAATAGTCCTGATCTCCTGAGGGTTTCTGTAGGTGATCGAAATTCTATGCTTCTGATTGACAAGGCCATGTCCAATTGGGAGAAAGCAATATACTGCACAGCTACTGTTGAAATGTGGACCCTTTAAATAATTACTTTCAAGTATGCTTTATCAGCAAAACAGAAGTTGAGCTTTCTGGTATGGGTTGGGATCTCTGGAAGGCCAGACACCTTGGGCAGGTGCAGGGAGCAGGCTGTAAGCCCCCTTCTTCTCCCTGTAGGAAGTGTCTCCAGGGGGCAACCTCATAGACCCTGTATTGTAAATGGGCTCTGCATTGCCTGAGAACTTCAGGAGCTGCCGGGACCAGAGAAAGTCCCAGGGAAAATGAGTCTGTTGTGTTCTGATCTGTCACCATCTTGACATAGACTATTCTAGGAAGGCAAAATCCAACCCTGCAAAGCACTTCACACCAGAGAAAAATAGAAAGGAGAATCAAATGGGACCCTGCAACAATGCCAAACATATGAAGCTGAGGTCGTGCTTTGCTGGGGGTAATGAAGGTCAAAGTTCTCTAACCCTTTGTTCTACTGACTGCTCCTGAACCCAAGACAGCTAGTCCCGGGCAGATTCTGTGGATCAAGATCGTTCGTGGAGAGGAAGAAACTTGAAGGATCCTGAGCTAACTGAACCAGCTGGAGAGGGTCTGCACTGAGTCTCCTGCTTGCCCCTACCAAGTGAGCTCAGTGCGGAAACCCCTATCCTCAGCAAGAAGGGCCTGGTTTCCTCACTCTTAGCCCAAAGTCAGGCAGCTCTCTCCACTGTCTCCGTGCTCCCTCTCCAAGCTCATCACCTTCCCAACATGAGCTTTTTGGACTGTAGGATTCAGTCTCATCAGCAGAGGAGTCTATGGTCCAGGGCTCTGGGGTCAGACTGTAAGTTAAAGAAGGAAAGGATGAGAGGAGACTGGGCAGGAATAAGAAATGTTTGAGAAATGGGAGGAGGAACTGGGATACAGAATATTAACCAAGATGGGTAGGACTGCCTCCGTACTGTTTTGTAGGGTAAACCTACTTAGGTGACCCGAGTGTGAGGCCCAGGAAGCTGGACTTTCAGGGCTAAGTCCTGGGAGTCCTCAGTGTTGGTCATCTGGACATCCCCATTCTGTTGCAGAGGAAGGCCCTTGGCTCTTGAAGAATGTGAATAGAAACTTGTCTTTCCCACATTTCCCCCAAGGGTGCTCTAGAAAGTTCTATGAGACGGGCAGTAAGCAGGGAATGGCTACTAGGCCTCGGGTCGCTGTTCCACTTCTTTGATGTAACTTTTGGCAAGTATAGGCACACTGCACTCAGGTGGCAGTGAGAAATAGGAGTCCTGGCCATGGTGACCACCTGGTCTGGAGGTCACTCAGCACCGCGTCTGTGACAGAATGCGCATCCTAGCTCACTAGGGCTCTGGCTCAGGGACCTTGCCCCCACACTGCTACTATGTACTCATTTTTATGTTCCCAGTCTGGATATCCTCTAGCTTCAGCAAATCCCACCCTGGGCCTCACAAAGCTCCCCACCCCAGCTCCTTTCTCCCTTTCCACTCATGCTCCTGCATCCCAGGCTGTAAACCCTTGACAGGCCTCTTGGTCTTTACCTTAGACCTAGCTCTCTTGGCTCTCTTTCTCCTCTTGTCTCTAAAAGAAAGGATCTCCGAAGCCTGCACAACCCCGCCCACCACCTGCCCAGTCATTTTCCTCCAAGCTCACAAGCTCTCGGGTATGTCTGGGCAAGTGCAGTCTTGCTCTGAGAAAGATGAGGTTTCTTCCCCTCACTTGTTCCAAAATACCATGGGGGCCCCATTCAGTTCATCTCTCTCTGGTTCATTATTCTCTCTTTGTCCCAGAATCCCTCCACCCTCAGCCACTTCTGGGAGATGTGTGTAAGATATTTTCTGACTCTGGCCTTCTCTATGGCACTGTTCTCTTTCAAAAAAGAACAAAAGGACTGGGGGAGGGAGAATGCCTTAATCTTTTGATCATGACTGGGAAGCCTGATGCCTGATCCACCTCTTCCTTTGCACATTTGCAGAGTAAACAAGCCCGGCTCCGCTGTGGGCTGTAATTAAGGCAAGTCATCACTAATGACATGCTCTCTGTCTCCCACCATCCCTGTCCAAACAGGAAGGAGGAGCTCAGGGGAGACTGATGTCAAGGAACCAAGTCTTCACTCCCCTGGTGATCAGGGGTCCCAAGAAGGCAAGTGGAGTTTTATGGCTGACTACAAGTCATGATAGCCACTGTCAGATCAGAAGGAGGCTTGTAAAATGAGTCAGGAGCTATCAGAGCTGACAGGGGAGAACAAGGAGCCTGGAAAGAAGAACTTCGGGGCTGGGGCGCACCAGGTTCCAGTTCATGAGGAGGAGGAACAGAGGGGCAGGGTTCAACAAGACAAGGACAGTGCTCAGAGGAGCCAGCAGCCATGGGAAAGAGCCTTCTGGGGGCTGAGGAGGATGCCATGGTGCTAGAACAGAACAGGGCCTGGAATGAAGCCATCCTGGCAGGCATACCTCAGTCAAACACTGGACAGCCACTCCCACGCCTTACGAGGCGCTGGTTACTGGATTCAGCATTTTAACTCATTTTACCCTTACACCAACCCTTTCTCTTTTTCTCCCACTGTAAAAATGAAGAAACAACAACAACAACAGAAAAACAAAAAACCAAAAACCAGGCCGACTGAGCTGCCCACATCAGTCATAAACAAAGCCAGGAGTCAGACGCACCTCTGGCTGGCTGCAGTGTGTCCTTCCACCTACACCCCTGTCCCTTCCAGCCCGGGACACTGCAGTTCAGGGCCTGAGCTGGCTTCCACCTAGACTTGGTGCTTCATCTGTAGCTCTGGCTAGAAGGACCTGGAATCCCAGAGATCTAGAGGACAGACGGCAGGAAGTATGGGGAAGGGAGATACACAGAATGGAAGTTGCACGGAAGCAGGAGGAGATAGGGAGGACCCCAGCCCTGTGCTGGGGCTGGAAATAGCTGCCCAATAGGAGTCTAGACACAGCCGGGAATTGCAAAACAATTGTCCTTCAAGCAGTCATTGCCCTGCAGGTAGTTGAAGTGATGTAGCCCTGGGGACCTAAAGAGACTTTTCAAAGCTCCCCCTCTCCAACAGTTCACAGCCTTCCACTTCCTCCTCCAGGAAGCCTTCCAAGATTGGCTATGTGCAGCTCCACAGTACTTGTCAGTACTCCTCTCCCTAGTTTATCTGCTTTGAGATACAGAGCTATTCAAAGGCTGCCCTTGTAGCTAGGGCTGGGGCTTGCTCTCACCACACGGCCTGTGCTGCCAGCTTGGAGGAGGGAGTATTGCTGAATGACAGACCTCCCACACTCCCAGGACCTCTGACACAGCTCCAAGGTTCTCAGGAACCTGAAGAAAACTGTGTGAAAGAACAGCTACCTCCTAAAGGTGAGGAGGCTTGGGAAGAGGGGGTTGCATCCCTTCTCCTTCTGTGAGGGGGGGGCGGGGACAGGAGACAGGGCCCTGGCAGCTCAGGGTTTGGGACCAGTCTAGGCATGCCAGGGAGCCAAGCAGCTACTCCAACAGAGAGGCACCGGGCTGTAGCAGGATGATCCCCCAGCTTCCCTACAGTCTTTCCTCAGGGCCACAGTAGGTGCAGTACCAGGAACTGCTGGCAGAGGACAGTGTGTGCACATATTAGAGTTACCAGAAGAGTTTGCACCTTCCTTCCTGGTGGGAATGCGCTTAAGGAGACAGATCCAATGTTCCACAGTCCAACTCCGCCAGGTTCTGCTGCTGCCGGACTCCTGGGGCCTGAACCAATCACACACACCCTACACATAGAAAGAGCCCCACAGACTCAAGTAAATATAGTCCCACGGACAGAATGTGGGCTGTACACCTGGACCCCTGGCACCTGGAGGCAGAGAAAGGAGGATCATTGCAAGTCAAAAGCCAGCCTGGGCTACATAGGGGGTCCCAAGCTAGACAGTGGTACCAACCAGATCCTGCAATGGCGTATTGCGTGTTCAGGTCAGCAAACAGCAGTCTATATGGCCAGGTCCCACAGGGGACTAACAAGGTCAAAAAGTTCCTGCCACTTGTTGCTCCAGTTACTGAAGCACTGGGTAGGACTCGGGTGTTCATGGTAAGCCTGGGGTACATGCACCTACTAAGCACCGCCAGGTGAAAAGAGCTGTAGCTTACACAGCTATGGGCAGCAGCAGTTCTTGACAAGAAGGCAAATGGCTGTCACACTATGTGCTGAATCATCTTAGAGAGGGAGCCTCCTGCTCATCCGCTGGAGTGCCCCAGCAGCAGCTGTGTACAACTTCCATTTCGCACATCTCTTTAGGGATTGAGCTGCAATGCTTGGTGGGTGTGAGCACACTCTGATGTTTGCACAGTGACGTGATGGGCCAGCCATGCTTTTCTCTAACATGCGTCCTCACTACACAATGCATAACTGTGACCATAACAGCAGCGGGGTGTCCTTGAACACAGGCTCCCTCCAAATGTGCCCCATGTCCATGTCTGCATGTTCACCATTCTCTGACCTAGCACAAGACGTTCGCCAGAAGATGGGGAGTGACCTCCAGAACCATGAGCCAAAAATAGGCCTGTTCTTTATGGGGAAGAAGTTTATTTTGGCTTACAACTCGTGCATGGCAGAGGAGCTTGTGGAAGAGACTTCTCAGGTGGCATCTGAACAAGAGGTGGAGAGAGCAGGCTGGTGCCCATGACTTTCATAACCTTCAAGACCCACCCCTAGTGACCTCCCTCCACCAACCAGGCACCATCTCCTCAAAATAATGCCACAAGATGGGAACTGATTGTTCACAACATGAGCTTGTGGGGTGGCATTACCAATTAAAACCGTAACAGCCAATCTCAAGTATTCTGTTATAGCAACATGAGACAGACAGGAACGACAGTATCCATCCATCATTTATTACAGGAGAAGCAGACAACTAGACAGAAGCCCTGTCAGAGGACAAGAGAGTAGATCCGTTGACAGGGAAGGCTGGAAGAAGACAACAGAGGGTTTGCAGTTGGGATCAGGGGAATATCTTGGGTCTGTGCTTCATCTTGGGGGTGGGGGAGCTATGCAATAGAAGTAAACGGGAAAGAGGTCACCGAGAAAGCACATGGCTGACTGGTCCTACACCAGACAGTTCCCTGCACTGAGAAAAACAGGGCTGGGAGAACAGCTGGGATTTCAGTGACAGAGAAAACACTTCCTGGCTTGGAAAAGGACCCAAGGAAAGAGATCATCAGGAGGAGAGCAGGGTCCACAGCCTTCTGCTCACAGCACCACTGCCGCTTGTCTGTCATCTGGAGGCTGCACAGCTGCTGCCCTTGGTCTTGGCAGGGGGATCCTTGAGCTCACTGCCGCAGCTGCCCTTGGTCTTCACCTCCAGGGACAGAGGTCTGTAGTTGTAACTGCTTGAGGAACTCAAGCCCACACTGAAGCCAGCACCTCCTGGTCCTGTGTTGGTGCTGCTAAGGACAGCTGGAAAGGGAGAGAGAAGACCCCAGCCCCAGTCAGTCTCCACTCTAGTCAAATCCCTTCATGGGCATTATGGCCACTCCCTTAGCGCTCTCTCTCTCTCTCTCTCTCTCTCTCTCTCTCTCTCTCTCTCTCTCTTTCCTTGCTGAGATATCTTTGTGGACACCATTCTATCTAACCCCCCAAATTCAACCATTTTTGTTTGCACGGGATTTGGGTCTATATACCAGTATAAGTCTTTGAACTCCTTACAGAGAAGTAAGCTAAGAGAGCAGCCATGCTTGTTCTGGCCTCTGTAGGAAGAGGGGCCGCCATCAAGCAAGGTTTGCAGCACACGGCTGGAACGTGTGCTGTTGGGGATCAATGGATTGTTTTTCTTTCATATTTCAACATGTTATTATTCTCCAGCCGTTGTTTCCCTTGATCACTGAAGCCAGACCCTCTTTCTGTCCTTAACTCCATCCTCACTCCCACTCTCCCTGTGATTGCAATTTCTATTTTGTGCCATGGAGCTAAAGCTACTTAGACTCCTGATGAGATAACCAAGCACTGTAGGGGTTGGTAGATTAATATAAGTTAGATTTAGTGAATATCTAGGTTTCTGATACAGTCTCTTAATCCGGGGCATGAAGATCAACTTGGCTGTGAGCAATTAGCTTATCAGCTTATGGATGAAGTCAGATGAAACAAGGGACGTCTCTATGGACTGAAAAACAAGGTTGAAGCAGGTGAAACAAGCAAAGACTTTATGACCTGGCATTGCTTTCAGCTGCTAAGTGGGCAGAGCCCAAATTAAGCTGAAGCAGGTGGAACAAGGAGCGATCCTATTTAAGGACAAGTGGATGAGCCTGGGAGTGGGCGTGCTAAGGCCCCCATACGAGAGAGCTCCGAGAGTACTGCTGGAGAAAGTGCTGGTAGACCAATGGCCAGATCTCCCTGAGGCAGAAGGAAGCTGGTGAACAGATAAAGCCTCAGCAAGACAGCAAAAGGCCAAGGACTAAACCCTGTGGCTCAGCCTTTGCCAAGAGGGGTTTGACCTGTCCGAACAGCGGCCTGAACGGAACTGTGGCCAGCTTTAAAGACTGAGGCAGAGTGGCAGAGTTGCTGATATGAAGGAAGTTGGCCTACAGACGGCTGAGGTCTCCCAGAGAGAAGAAAGCCTCAAGCCTTATTTAAGGAGAGACTGCCATAGCCAATTTACCCTGACGAACCTGCGTCTGAGATATTCCAGAAGAAAGACTGCTAAGTGCATTAAAGAGTCTACCCCAGAGACTGTGTTCCTGTGACTGAGGACCTGCCCCAGAGACTGTATCCTTATGAAAATAGTTGTAATGGTTATCAGTAGGTTTAGTGGTTAGGTCTTAGGGATTGTAGGCATTCATAGGGGTTGTAGGAATTTATAGGAATAGTAGTTAAGTGTATTTGTTAATAAATAACTGTTTAATAATTAAAAAGGTTGGGTTACAAAGCATAGACCAAGACATGTGGGTACTTACAAATGCTCACAGAATTTGAGTATTCCCCGGCCATCCTGTAGAGAGAGAACACCTTAAACAATCACCCCATCTGCTCAGGAAGCCGCCTCCATGATTAACTCTTTCCCATCAGAGCAAGCCCCACCCTGACCCCTCCCCCCATTTCCTGAGCAGCCCTGGTGCAGGGAGCCCCTCTACACCCAAGGCCCCTGGGCCATCAGTCACACAGAAGTAGGATCCCGACATTCTCTAGTGTGGCAATAAAAATGAACCCACATCCTCGCTGAGCCTCAGTCCTTGCCACAGTGACGTTGAACTTGACTGGCTCTGGGAGGCTACCCTCCCACTGCCTTTCGCGCAGTTCACAAGTTGGTCCATTTTGCTGTCTAATTTGTGTCTTCCCTACCATAAAGCAAGCGTATTTGCTGTGATTTCACTTCAGAAGAACCTGAATAGAGCCAAATTGTCTTTGGCCTTCCTATTAAAGCAGAAAGAAAATTTCTCTCAGACAAAGGGCGTCCCCCTCATCACCTGCTCTCCTCACTCTCCAGCAGCTTGCGGTAGGTGGCAATCTCCATGTCCAGGGCCAACTTGACATTCATGAGCTCCTGGTGTTCAAGCAGCATCCGGGCCAGCTCCTCCTTGCCCTGCTGCAGGGCTCCCTCTAGCTGGTCCAGCTTGGCCCGGGCATCCTTGAGGGCACAGTCACCTCGTTGCTCGGCGTCGGCAATGGCCGTCTCCAGGTTGGAGCACTGAGGAAGAAGCAGACTCAGCACTGTGGGTCTGAAACCCTGATCAGCCCTCCTCTTCTGATGCTGACTGGAAACAAATGCTTTGGGATCCCACTAGACGGTCCAGCTTGGGCATCACTGGAGGTGAGCCTAACCTTTCCCTGACTGTAGCCACCAGCCACCTCACCCCCTCATCCACATCCACATCCACCACTCCCACATGCCTCAGGCCTCTCACCTGAGAGGAGAGAGAAGAAGGGTATAGAGAAGATGGGCCATCAGCTGTCAGATTCTAAAGACAACGTCTTTCTAAAGATGAACGTCCTCCTGTGGCTAGAGTTTAGCAGCCCTACACAGCGCAGGCTGTCTCCGGAGTGCCCGTAAAATCTCGGCGGGAGGGAATGGTAGCTAAAAATATCCTCTTAATAAAATGTCTGTCTGATAAGCCCACTGTGTCTTCACTCTCCATAACCCAACCTGCAGAGGATCATACTCAGGGCCAAGGACATGCTTCAAAGGTTCATTTGCATGGCTAGCAGGCTTTGCAGACACACCTTCAGTTAGGAATCTTACAATCAGCCAGGGGCTGGGGTTGTGTATTTGCACATGTAAGGACTCCAGGGGCTTCTTGAGTCATTCAGCTAAAGTTTTGGGGGATCTAAGTTTCAGCCTTTCATTTTTGGGGTGCCCCCTTCCCATAGAAGTTTGCTTCACAGTGAAGAAGCAACAGCTGATTCTGATACCAAATGGAATTCTAGATTTTCCCTCAGCTGTCACCTCCTCCTCTGATAAGCAGCCCCTAGATCTGCCGACACCCACAGAGTTTTGGATGAATGGCTCACAGCCTGGAGGAGACTCCCAAACCTAGCTGCCTGACCATGGAAAATCATGGCTTATCCTCAGGACCAGAAAGACCTAGTCATGTAGGCAGGTGGCATGAATTTGATCAAACTGTGACCTCTGCTCTTTCACTGACCAAGTTGCACAGCGTAAACTGGGGAATGTCAAACACTTGGGCCTTGTGAATGGTGTGCATTGGAAGGACATGAGGTTTGAGCAGTCTTTCAAACATCACAAACACCAAGAGACTCAGGTATGGAGCGGCGGGATTCCCTCTTGGCTGGGAATCCCAGACAGCACAACATGAGATGAATATCACGAGGGAGCCCCACATGTTCCCCACAGAGGCATGTCCCCTGACATCCAGAACACAGTGGCATTCTGATCTAGAAGTCACTTCTGGTAAGAGTCTTGCCCAACTGTGAGCATACAGCATTATATCAAGTAGACCCCACAGTCTGTTACTGAAAGTACCTTGAATATTGTGTTTTTCATCACTTATCAGTCTTAAATAAGCAAAAAATAAAAAATAAATCTGTAAGTTCTTATTTAATCCTGGGATTATGAACATAGGAATTGTGTGTGTGTGTGTGTGTGTACACGTGTATGCTCACACACTGCATGCATGTACACAGTGAGGAGGTGGAGGATAGAAAGGACAAGAAAGTGTGGAAATTTGACCCGCCTGAGAGGCTGAGGCTCTCGGACCCTTGGGCTGGTTTCTATATACCACAAACTTTCAGAAAACTCATGGCCGTGATGGCTTCAGAGAAACAGCTGTGGCACCAGTGAATTTCCAATCCAGTGCTCCCAGAGAGAACAATGCTGGGAACTGCCTCACAGCACCACGAGGGGGGCCACAGCCAGACAACTCTGGCCTAAGTGTGAGGCAGACGGCTGCGTCTTCCACATTCTGTCTAAAGCTGAACACAGGCTTCACTTCCTCCAAAAATGATGAAACCTGACAGTGGCCCCCTTGACCTCCTGCAGCCACTCCCTGGCTTGGAAGGCAACCGCAGTCCCCTACATAATGATGCCCTCTGTTCCAAGCCACCCTCACCTGTTGCTCCAGGTAAGCAGAACCCTCCCCATACAAGGGACAGCTTGACTTCTCTTCTCCCTCTGCTCTTCATCCTAGGGTTATCCCACCCCCTCGTAAAGCTTCCCTCAGGCCTTCACTGAACTGTGGTCGCACTGGACCCCCTACAGCACTTACAGCATGCTCTGCACATATAGAATGCTCTAGCCTTCCATACACACCCAGCCCATCCCACCTGATTAGTCCTGAATAAACCCCCATGTTGCCTCATTGCAAAGAACCCACCTGTTTCTTCACGTTCCCTATCTCTGAGTGGATCCTCTGGATCAGCCTATTGATCTCTGTGATCTCAGACTTGGTGAGTTTGAGGTCATCCCCATGCTGGCCTGCTGTGGCCTGCAGCTCCTGGATCTGAGGATGGAACAGAAGGCAAGAGTGGTTAAGGGCTCAGCACGGGTGGGTTGCTCAGCATGGACGGCAAAGCTCCATGCCTGTTGTCTGCTTGATGGGGCAGTACAGTTAAGGAGCAGGGAGAGTGGCAGGGACAGGAAAATCAGCAAGTCCTATGTAGAGTGAGGTCCTGCTCTAGCTCTTGGGTTCTTAGGCATGTTGGCCTGGTGGACTTTGAGTTTTCTGTCCTCTTCTCACCAAAGCTGGAAACAAGAAGAAAAACTGAAGTGTGTGGATTACTTACAGACCTATGAGGGTTGTGGCTGGCATGGCCTCATGTGTCACTCGGAGCCATGGTGAGGGAAGGACTAAACCAGCATTTGTCCCTAAGGTATGCTAAGACTGACTGACCTCTCTGGACCACAGGGAGATATTTCTATGAGGCTCAATTCCAAAACAAAAGTGATCTCAACTAAGTCCACACATACATTGGGGGCCACATGTGCACAGACATGGAAACACATACACACGTGACTGTGTGTGCCCAAGAGCTGTGCCCCGAGCTCTCTGCATACCGTGCACCAGGCTCACCTTGCTCTGGTACATGTTCTCTGTCTCCACCTTGCTCTTCACGGCAATGTCTTCGTACTGGGATCGGACCTCAGCGAGGATGCTGTCCAGGTCCAGCTGCCGGTTGTTGTCCATGGACAGAATGACAGATGTATCGCTGGTGTGGGACTGCATCTGAGCGATCTCCTGGTGGTCAGTGGGGGAAAGGGTCATGTTTAGGAAGCCCCATGAGGGCACCATTTCTCCTGACCCTCCCTGGTCAAACCTTTACCCTTCCTCAGCTGGGAGTGAGACTGGCTACCTTGAAGGTCACACCCAACTGGTGGCACCTTGCTTGCTTTCTCTCCACTGAACCCAGGTCCCTCATGCCCCTCTCTAAAGCCAGCAATGCAATCACATGAAGACTCTAGGTGACATCCCAATGCCTGAGGGGAGCCACCTGCCACCTTTCCCTTTCCAGATCTCCTCTCCTCTCCAGAGACATTTCCTGAAGGCCCAGGAAGTGGGAGGTGTCACATGCCTTCCTCTGCTCCCCCAAAGCTCCTTCACACACTGTTTCTCATACCAAGCCTGGAGGACCAACACCATGATAGGCTCCATCATGGTCTCCTCAAAGTCTGGCTCCCTACCCACCCCTCAGTATGACCTCAGTGAATGTCAGATGCACCAGAACAAAAGGCTTTTTCCTTCCAACCCTCAGGACCTGAGAGCGGCTGGTAAAGTCCTTACCCCTTCATAGAGGACCTTGTAGTATTTGATGTCATCCGTTAGGGCGTCCACCTTGGCCTGGAGCTCCACCTTGTTCATGTAAGCAGCGTCCACATCCTGGGCACATACGATGGTCAGGCTGCCCTCCCTAACCTCCCCACCCTGCCCTCCTGGCCCTCCTTGCCACATGGAGTGGAAGGTCTTTAACTCTTTGTTCCCCTCACCTCATGCTTCAGGAATGGCCCAGTCCCTAGGCAGAAACTAACTCATGTGAGTTCAATGGCCACAGCAGAAACACCTTGGATCTAAGCTGAATGCTAAGCCTGTGGGTTTTAGAAGCAGCAGACACCCCAGGGGAGGGACCGAGTAGAAGGTGCTAAGGAGTTAGAATCCCAAGGAGTTGAGTTGCTCACGGGACCTACCCTAACCCTGTGCCCATCACTGTGACTGATGGCTGGAAACGCCCTAGCCTTCTTCCTACTCTCACCTTCTTCAGCACCACGAACTCATTCTCAGCTGCAGTGCGCCTGTTAATCTCCACCTCGTACCTATTAGAGAAAACAGCATTGCACTGGGACAATTCAATTCTTCAGCCACCTCTTTAGGCTGTCACCTCTGTAACACAGCTGCAGAGTGCTTACCCCAGGGCACACAGCCTTCAAAGAGCATTACTTTTCTAGCTCCTTAATCAGTATACTGTCTGCCCTGATGTGATTTGCCTGAGACAGCACTATGGTGGGGGCATGCTGGATCTTCCCTCTCAAAAGTGGCCTCCTCCATGTTACAGCAGAAAGGCTAACCTACCCCCAACCCCACTGATGTGATGTGATGGCCCAGGGCACCAAGCAGACCCTCTGCACTCACTCTGAAACTATTTTATACCAGTCTCAGACTTCCATTTCAGGTGAAGCAGGGCCTTAGAAAGTGTTTGGATGAGATGGGGACGCTTTCATGTGGATGCATTGTAGATAGGACTTTTTTATTTAAAGAGCTCAAAATGGCAAAAAATTTTGTTGTATGTATTTTAAAGGGGGGATCTAAGACTAGAAAATAGTTCCTTCTTCATGCTTAAATATAAGCAACACTTTGCAGATCTTCATGTATCTCTAAGGAACATCACTGGCAGCCCCTCCACCAAGAAAGTATAAATAAAACAATATCAGTGTGAGTTATAAAAGTGAGTTGTTTAAGATGTAACTGGGGGCTGGGGCTGTAGCCCAGTGGTAGAGCACTTGCCTAGCATGCAGGTGGTACTAGGTTCAATCCCGAATATAACTAAACAGACAAACAAACAAGCAAATAAAGTAAATATGCCTGGGAGGTTTTCTGAGACTGTCCTGTTTTTTCTAATGACATTGGATAAACACAAAACAATTCATACAATTTATCCCAGATTTTGTGTGTAGCTGAATGTTAATTTCAGCTTCACTATTGGTTAGCTTTGTGACCTTGACCAAGCACGCTGGAATTTTTTTCATTTTTGTTTTTGTTTGCCCCACATACAAAATCAAGACAACAAAATAGACCTCATAGAATACAGAAACTATTTTTTCTGAAAGCTTTCAGGTTACATTGTATGATAGTGTCTATCCTTACTCTAGTCTTCACCTCCTCTTAGAGATATTTAATGTCTGCTGCCTCATGATAAAAATTAAAGCAGACTGATTAGATTTTAGTATTTTATATCTATTTCATAAGATACATAGAAAATGTCTGGCCAACGTGAGGGTCAGAAGCAATGACAGTAGTTACAAATGGTTTTTCATTATTTACTCCTGGGACCACACATTCACCTGTTTACAGATAGTAATTTAAACAATCATAACAAATTCTAAACAATCATAATAAATGTGAATAGTATTTGTTTTTCTCATCGCTGCATGCCAAATGACATGCTAAAAGTTTCATTTTCTTATTTATTTCCCAACAGCTCTTTTTTCTTTTCTTTTTGTTTTTGTTTTGTCTTGCTTTTTGAGACAAGGTCTCTTAATGTAGCCCTGCATGTCCTTGAACTCACTGTGTAAACCAGTCTGACCTTGAATTTACAGAGATCTTCCTACCTCTGCCTCCCCAGTGCTGGGATTAAAGGTGTGCGCCACTTCTGCCCAGCTCCACAACAACTCTAATAAAATTGTTTCTGTTATTCTGTGAGGTCTATTCTGTTGTCTTGATTTTGTTTGCGAGGCAGAAAAAAAGAAAATAGGAAAAAATAGCATGCTTGGCCAAGGTCACAAAGCTAGCCAATAGTGAAGCTGAAATTAACATTCAGGACTCTAGGCATCGGGAACACAGCACATGCCCTGTGCTGAAGCTTGAGATTTTTAGAGCTATCAGTACACTGCTGTTTGCCATTTTCCTCTTAGAAGCTCTTTCAGATGCTGTGGAGCCATCAGGATTTTGTGTTGCAGGTACTGTAGTAATGCTGTGGTTACAGGGGACAGAGAGGCTCACCTAAAGCCATTTAGTGACTAGTTGAGGAATTCCAGCTCTTTACCCTGTGGAAGGTCAGGAGACAGCACAGCCTCTACCCTGGACCTCTGGACCCTCTGCCCCTCTTGTGCAGAGCCGGCTCACACAACCCCATCTGAATTCCCTAACTGAACTGATCTCAGTTATATCCTGTACTCTTTGCGACTGTCTGAGAGTATTTCTTTAAGCCTGTGCCCATAGCCTTTCTGTGGTCAAGACAATGACCAGCTCTGCTAGGGTCTCTATGCCGAGGTCGAGCCAGGCTTCTGGCTGAGAGGACTGTAGAATAGGTCAGACCTTTTGGATGTGGAACAAAAGAAATATGCCAGCTCTGATCATCTTTACCCCTTGGAACTGTGACAATCAGTTCCTATCCCTATAAACCTCTCAGTTTCCAAATACCTGGTTCGTGTCCCTCTACTCTCTCCCTCCTTACTCCCAATCTGGTTTCAAAGGCATTCTCTCCTTAGAGATGAGATTCTGCCGGTTATGTACACTTCAAGATGAACTAACTTTTCAAGTTTATTTTGCTTAGCTTTAAATTTTGCTCCAGGTGGGTGAGCTGTCTCTCTTTCAGGGAACTGTCATAGGAAATCTTACTTAGAAAATACAAAGCTATTTGGAATAAACAGATGAGTTTCAGCCAGTGCTCTTTGCCCCAGTCTCCCATTTCCTGGGCTAGAAATTGAACAGATTTCCTGGTCAAGTTGGAGGAGCATTCTGGGTAGACCTATCATCTTTCCAATCCCACTCTATCTAGGTACCTCTTCTGTGGGATATGGAAGAAATATCAGCGGTCTCAACCAAGACGCTAAGGCAAAAGCTCTAGCTTGACGGAAACCATCTGTCTCCTCCAATGTGCCCCTCCCCGACTCAGACTCACCTCTTCTTGCAGTCCTCCACCACTTCCCGCATGTTCCTCAGCTCCGAGTCCAACCTCACCCTGTCCCCAGACAGGACCTCCAGTTGCTTCTGCAGATTGCTGATGTAGCTCTCATGAACGGGCTCCAGGCTCCTCCTGCAGTTGTTCTGGTCCAGCTGCTGCAGCAGGTCCCACTTGGTCCGCAGCACCTGGTTCTGCTGCTCCAGGAAGCGCACCTGGAACCCAACGCCGGTCATGGCCATCAGTCCCCCATACTATTGCCTCTCGAGAGTGGCACAGAAGGAAATAAAGGTTTCTCTGAGGGGCACATGGAATCCAAAAGCTCAAGGGAAGACACAGTCTAAAAGAATTGGAATTGGGGTGTAGGGCAGAAACTGGGCATTCGAGCTTAGATTTTTCAGTTTGTTCAAAGTCAGCTCTCACACCTTTGAGGATTTCTCACATTTCTGGTCCTCTGCTGTTCACCAGCTTTCCTCTCCCCCCTGTCTCTGAGTGTAGGGGCAGAAGGACACATACTTGAGAGAAACACATTGACTATTCTATCAGCATGAGCTTACTTATTATTCATTTTTCCAGGCCTCAATTCCTTCACATAAAAGCAAGAATAACAGAATGGGAGGTATTGAGTTGGTAAGAGTGACCAGGGAAGCCAGGAGTACAGTAATGTCTCCGCCAGTGCCTACTGTTGCTATTCTGTCCCTGACACCCTCATGCTCAAAATGTCTTATAGGGCTCTAAGTGAGAGAAACTCATCTCCTGTCCCTTTCCATCCACTGAGATCCCTGCCATAGACACTCCAAAGATACCTTCCGAGTTACCCGTTGCTGAACACCTTGGTATGCCTCCCTGCAAATATCCCTAAGCTTGCCTTGAATTTTCTGTCCCTTTTCTCTCCCCTCTTCTGGAAATCCACTTTCCATCCTTTTACTTCCGTGCCTTATGACATTCCCTGGCCTTTTTCCCTCTAGTGCCCCTGCTCCAGATGTGGATACTCATCTTCTGGTCTAACTTTGGAAGCCCTCGTAGGACTTATGCTTCAGGTGTCTATCCTTCCCAAAGCCTTGTCCCACATGGAAGGATGAGGTTCCCCTTCACTAGGGGAGTGTGCCAGGCGCTGTCCTAAGCACACTGAATCCTTGGTCCCAGTGACTCCTCACTGGGGTAAGATACATTATTGAGCCCCTTTGACACTGGGAAAGGAAACTGGCCCCAATTCCTACCCATCAGCGGCAGAGCAGGTGCACTGCTCCACGTGGCTCCCGCCCACGCAGGGCTCGCAGATGCGGAGGGACCCACCTTGTCGATAAAGGAGGCGAACTTGTTGTTCAGAGCCTTGATCTGCTCCCGCTCCTGCGCGCACACCTTCTGGATCTCCGGGTCCAGCTCCACATTGAGTGGGGCCAGGAGGCTCTTATTGACGATGACCTGGGGGATCCCGCCGGGTGGGCACACAGATGGGCACGTGGGCCCCAGTCCCGCGCTGCCGAAGATGGTGCCCACGAAGCCCCCGGGACGCCCGCCGCTCGGCCCTCCGTGGCCTAGCGGGAAGCCGCCGCTCCGCCCCGCGGAACTCAACGCCAGCCGCCGGCCGCCCCCCACGCAGAACAGGCTCCTGCTGCCGAACCCAGCGCCCTTGACCCCGGCTCGGACCGAGGCGTGGCTGCCGCTGAACCGGCTTGAGATGACCGCGGAGCAGCCACTGAATCCCAGGCGCTCAGCTCCAGAATAGAGGGTCAACTGGCGGCTCATGGCTGGCGGCGGCGGGCAAGGACCAGCAGGGTGGCAGCAGGCAGGCCTTGGGGCACGGTTGCAGCTACTGCACCCCTGGCCCAACTCGCCCCTTAAATAGTTCTGCTTGGGCTGGCAGGATGGAGTCACCTAATTTGTATGTTGGAACCCTCTTTTGGGTCACTGGGATGGGGGGGCCTCTTGGGTCCTTAATTTAGGAAATTACCATTCACTTGCAAAGATTTCTGTCTCCTCCACTTCACCTGCTCATAAATCCCCTATAAAATGGCCCAGAACCCTGAATTTCCTGTGCTCGTCTCCTGCATTATAATAATTTCACAACCTTATCTCCATAGGCTTCCCTCCAATTATGTAGGTCATCGCTACCAAGATCTTCAGCAGAAAATTCCAGCGGGTCTGGCTTATGGAGGACAGGAGGAGAGGGCACCAAGTGGAGTAGCCATTAAGATTGGCTCTGCTTCAGAAACTTTCCATATGATTGACAGTCCAGCCGAGATTAACTCTTCTCTCCCCTGCTTTAGGGACTCAGAGCAGGAACATTGGGGATGACTTTGAAAGAGACAGGTGCCTCAGACAGGGCTCTTAGATATGCCCATAGCCTTGGGGCATCCTGGGGCAGTCAGGCACTCCCTGAGGGCAACTGACATGGTCTCCAGTGAGCCCATCAGAGAGCATAATAACAGCCAAGCTGTTTGCCCACACCATACATACAGCACCAGGCAAAGATGGACAGATAGAGGAACCTGAGGTGTCCCCATGGGGAAGAAGTGACCTCTCAGTGTTGCCAGTGGAGGAGCTGGGGTTCAACAGGCCCTTAAGAAACTTCGGACTGTGCTTTTCCACACTTTCACCCCATTCGAGTTTGTGTGTTTGTCCCCACAGCAAGAACAAGAGTTTATTAGTTCTAGCCATTTAGAACAGAAAAGTAAAAAAGTCATTTAATGTGGACAATCCTTTCTCTGAAAACTAAGACACAGAGACATCTTTCCCCTTTGGGCCAGGTCTCCTCTTCTGAAGATAGGGAACAGGTAAAAATGGTCCCCCAAAGGGCTCCATGGCTGGATGAGACAGGAGGTCCCCACCCCTTCACATCACATCTCCGTTATCACAGATGACGGAGGGACTCAAGTGACACTTGTGACTTCAGAGGCGTCTGATGCGCGGGGACGTGGGCAGATCAAAGGTGGCTGGGGCCCAGGAGAGGGGTTTCCTGGCACCTGCTTCTAATAGCAGGTTGCTGTGTCACCTTAGGCCTTGGAGGACATCTGTGCCATTCATTTTTGGATTGAGTTGCCCCTAGAGGCTGGTAGACCAATTAGGAATGTCTCCCTTCAAAACCAGAGATCTACAACAAAAGATGGATGAGACCGCTCTGGGATGGGACCAGCAAACATGCCCGTTAAACTGGGTCTTTGCCCTGGAACACACTTTCTTGAGAAATTAATAAGTATCATGTGGAAAAGGTTGAAGAGTTTTTAGGTTTAAAAAACCAGGCAGATCTCTTGTGCAAAGGTTTGTTAGCTTATTAACACACTTAGTGATAGAGGATTTGAGGGTTTTCAAGACAGTGTGGTGCTGGAGCGGTGGGTGCATGTTCGATACATTTATCCAAACCCATAAAATGTCCTACACCAGAGCTGGGGAGAATGCTCGGTGGGTTTAATGTGTGCTATGCTCACACGAACCAGAGTTTAGACCTCCAGTAACCACAGAACTGCCAGATTATGTGAGGTGCCGCCTGAAATTCCAATGTGTGATGGACAGAGACAGGGGATTCCTAGAGCAGGCTGCCTAGTTAGACTAGCCTTATCAGAGGGCTCTGGAGTAAACTTAAGAGACCCTGCATCAGTATTGACAGTAGACCAAGGGAAACACCTGACATGGACCTTGAGAATACAAACAACCAAACACTCCATAAAACAAACAACAAAGGAATACCCACCCCTAAGAGTGAACCATGGGCTCCACGATGGGCAAAGACATACCAACCACATCCAGTGCACGACTCTAGGAACCACATCCAATGCACCACTCTACCAACCACATCCAGTGCACCTCTCTACCAACCACATCCAGTGCACCACTCTACCAACCACATCCAATGCACCACTCTACCAACCACATCCAATGCACCACCACTCTACCAACCACATCCAATGCACCAGTCTACCAACCACATCCAATGCACCACCACTCTACCAACCACATCCAATGCACCACTCTACCAACCACATCCAATGCACCTCTCTACCAACCACATCCAATTCACCACTCTGTGGGGAGGGGGGATGCTGATGACGGGGAGGCTGTGCCTGTTCCAGTGGAGAGGATGTGTGGGAAAGCACTGTGCCTGCCGATTTGTGAACCTTAAAATTTTCCTTTTAAAAACTAAACCCAAGCTGAGAATGGTAGCGCACACCCTTATTCCCAGCACTCAGGAGGCAGAGGCAGGTTCTCTGAGTTTGAGGTCAACCTTGTCTTCACAGTGAGTTCCAGCACAGCCAAGACTACACAGAGAGATCCTGTCTCAAAAAAAAAAAATCAAACCCAGAATGAGTAAATAAATGAATGGGTAGAATCAATGATGTTAACAGCAGCAAAGGTATTCACACTTTCTGCTGGCCAAAGACTTCTTAAGCCTGGACCCTCTCTGCATGCTCATGTGGGGTTGAGAATGGTTGGCATTTTCAACTTTTTACTATTTCTGGTTTTTCAAATATGAGCAGAAAATGTTTTCATAAATGAAGTGCTTCTCAATAAATCCAGAGGATGAAAAGAGAAAGTTGATCTTTATATCAGACATAAATATTCCTCTTATTCACAAAAGAAAGGCCCAGGATGGCCAGAGCCTTTTTAACCAAAGTGCTCTTTGGCTACATATCTTGAGTAAGCCAGAGTTTCTGGACATAACCTTTGAGAGGCCCTAAAGAGGATGTCACCACATTATCATTTAATAGATTTAAATTGACCAAACCTAGAAAGATTGGCATTACCCCTTGTGACGTATATCATATTGGTAAGGTGTCATGTTCTAGAGGAGCTCACTGGGAAGCTGGGTCCCTCCCTCCTCATTTCAGCCTCAAGCATGTTTGTCTCAAACTGTCCTCCTCCCTGTCAAGGGATGGGCTGGCCTCTCTCGCTCTGTGACAGGGTAAAAATGGACGAGCTAAATCACTGTGTCCTTGAGAACAACTGGAAGGTCAGCCATTTCCAACAGGGGATACTATTGTTTGTCCCGTGATAAAAAAAAAAAAAATCCCTGGAGAGGGTGGGAAGCCAGGAGTTCAGCCATACAATGCTCATCCACAGTGAAAAAGTTCAGTCAGGAACTCCAGCCAACTGCCTCAACTTCCCCAGTCATTTCTGCTGGGTGATTGCAAGTGCCCAGTTTGATATCTGTCTGGCTCTTGCACTTAAGTGACTTAGCCAATCCATATTCCCTCTGGGACTCTGCACTGGGAACCCCAGCCAGCTGTCTCAACAGGGCTTTCCCAGTTGACTTCCTGGTGTCATCTTTTGTTTGCTCTCTCAATTTTGAGTTACTCGAGTCAACTCTGCCGGATGCTCTGAGTGTCTGATCTGCCAGTGTTTGTCATCTACCTGTTGTTTCTTCCTATCAGTCATTTGTTATTCTTTTGCTTGATATACTTAATGAATTTATATACTCAAATCAAAAACATGGCTACTGTATAGATAATTCTCCAAGCTGGAAAACAAAACAAAACCTCTTAACAGTTATTTTTAAAAGACCTAAATATAACATCCATCACATGTACCCTAGCTAAGAAAAGTCCAAGATCCCTAGACACCCACTGGAATAGTCCTGGGTGAGAGGTGCCATAGCCTGCCCCAGACAGTCCCTTAGTATCAAGGTAAGACATTCAGATTTTAGAGTTTGTCCACTGAGGCAGTTGGCATTGAGTTTCTGGATCTAAGCATAGAACCTGGAAGGCAAAAAAATATCTTTTAATGTTCTTTATCTTAAGTCCACGTTAGTCAGATAATCTGATTTCTACTAGTTCCTTGTTGCTTCCCTCTACACATAAGCTCCTTGGAATAACATTCTGCACCTCAGAGTGCCAAGAGCAGACATTTATGAAGTTTTCTAAGCACCAGGCAGTGAGAAAAATGACTCTCAAACACTACCCCATTAAGTTTAATTATCACGGCAGCTTCATATGGTAACTACCATTATTAACCATCTAATGGATGAGGAATCTGAGACCCACAGAGCAAAAACATCCTGCCACAGCCAGGGTCAATTCCGTTCATCTGGCAGCTGAGGTGTCATTTCTCCTGCACACTCTGCAGGGAAGAATCCCGGCTCTCTGCAGGGGAGAAAGGGTCTTTCCGATCCTGTTGTTGCCTCCCCAGCTCCAGTGGCTGTCATGCCTCTCACCTGAGCCCCCTCTTGGCTCACCAGCCATGCTCCAACAAGGAGAAACAAGTTTTCCCACTCAAGTGCCGCTGTTCCCTCTGTCCACCCAGTAAGCCACAGGCCTCTGAAGCCTCCAGACATACTGCCTCCTGTGTCGGCCACCCCCCACTCCTTCCCTCCGGGAGGCTCCTTGTCTCCAGGGTTGCGTCTGGTTATTCTCTTGTTGTTGTAACTCACCAGGGTGCAGGTACCTTTTCCTGCGGTCCTACCTCCCTCAAGAACACAGACCAGGTTTGTTCATCCCTATCTTCCATGTGTTAACACATGTAATGAGCCAGCTGTCTTATCACAGGACTTCCTAGTCCATTTGCTTGCTTAGTGCTAGAGGCTCTATAGAGCAGTGAAATATGTGTACATTACATTATACATGTCATTATACATTTGTCCAAATCCTTAAAAGATCCAGTATGAAGAATGAACCATAATGTCAACTGCAGAGTCTACACCACCGACCAGCCCTTCTTTGCTGGGCCCAAGCATTTACTCCTTAGGCTGGCTATTGGAAAGCACAGTGTTCTGTCCTGGTGATGTTTAATTTTCCTTGGCAACCTGACAAGGTTTAGAATCACCATGGAAACACATGACTGGGTGTATCGGGAAAGATTTGAAGATAGAAGAGAACACTGTGGGTGGTGTGGTCCTGGTGGCTGAGGTTTCTGACCGTGTAAAAGGGATTAAAGAGAGATCTCCTTCTCCCTTCCTCTCTTTCCCTTTCACCCTTTCTCAATTCTGATTCCTGCCTACAGACACAACGTGACCACCCACCTTCTGCCAACCAGCTTCCCTGCCACAGCGGACTGTGACCCTCCTTCCTCCCCTTCTGATGTTTGTCAGGAATGCAGCTGCAGCGATCAGAAAAGTGTCGGGTACAATCCCTAATGAGGCGGTCTCTCCCAAGTATGATTTTTGTGAACTGCCTTCCTAGTTCCTACACACCTTCCAGTAAGCAAATTAAGTCAAGCTTTTGAACCAAAGAGATGGCACTTCTGTTTTCACTAATGTCAAGTTAAGATGCCTCAACTCAATCTGCCGGTCATTGCACGTGCTCTCCTCTTACGGTCTCATTCCTGCTAACATCGGAATGGTTTGTAGATAAAGAAATGAAACTCACAGGACTGAGAGTGTTACTCAGGATCACCAATTAGTTGAAGAATCAGAATTCAAAATTCCTAGCTCTGTTCTTGAAGTCTGTTTTCTCCCTGGACCTACAGGGACCCTGTTCAGAGGCCATACATGATGTGCTTGCATTTGTATTCTGTTGCATCTGACAATATCCGTGCAGCCTGGGGACCTAGGAAACATCTCTGAGCACACAGTGTTCTGTAAATGAGGCGATTCCTGTAATTGGAATTGCCACCTACTTAAGTACACACACATATATATGCCTATGTGTTCAAACATAAATTTGTCCAAGCATGCATACAAGCCAATACTTGACTCCGTAAAAAGGACCACAAGGACCTGGGTCTTTATTTCAAAGAGGAATCTACCTTTGGCATTTTAAATCAGAAAACATATCAAGTTCTAAGCTTTTCAGAACTGTCCTTCCGCTGCCTCTTGGTCAGCTTTAAATCTCGCAGCTGGATTCTTGACTCCTCTTCCTGACACTCTGCATGTCGCTAAACATTGTACATCCCCTGACTGTCACCTGAGGAAAGTAGGAAGAAGGCACACCTGTTGGGTGTGGACGGGTGAATCCCGGGTATTGGTGTGGGCAGTGCTGGGGTCCATGCAGTTGGTGGGGACCCAGCCTGTCCACGCTCTCATTTATGCAGATCAAACAATACTTAAGATTCTGTGTAATGGAGGGACCTCAGATACCAGACATTCTCATTCAGTGACCACTCCACATACAGAAGGGACACAGCCTGAAATGAGTTCTCTAAGTTTATTAGTGGGACATAGGAACAAGGTCCAGACTGGATGGGGACTCCCAGCCCTGTACTGACAGAGGTCATGCCCGACACCACCGTGGCCAAGTGCTTGCTGCAGGTTGGCCTGGTTCTTGCAGGGCTGTCCATCAGCAAACTTCAAGTCTCAGGTGCCCAGATTGTAATGGGCAGCAGGAGGAACAGGGCAACCCTAGAGGGAAACTTTATCTGCAAGGGGGCATGTGGTATGAGTTTATTAAAATGACAAATTATGAGAATGTTTTTGTTTAATCCCAGGTATGAGCTAGCAGGGGTGTGGCTTAGCCAGCTGAGGACTTTGAGGTAAAACAGAGTTTTACTCTGAGTACTTGGGAGAAAGGAAATAAAGCCAGCCCCCCCCCCCGAAAGAAGAAGGGCTCTACAAAGAAAAGGGGGGACTACAAAGTAAGAGAAAGGGCTACAAAGAAGAAAGCAGTTGCGGCTCTCCCAGCTGCTGGTGCTCCCCAAAACTACTGCTTGTTCTTCCTGCTTCTGTCTCCTGGTTTGCTGGACATCTACTGAGACTGGTATTATCCCCAAAGAACACAACGACCCTAATCAGCAGGAAGTAACTTAAAGAGACCTACATCCCTTCTCCCTTTAACCTTCTTTCTCTCCTGCATAGTGTTGAGGGGTTGGAAGGAATGAGGGGAGGAAGGGAAGTAGAGGTAGTAAGTACAGCAAAATAAGTAATCTTTTGTAGTCAGGAAGAAACCTCGAGGCCCCACACCAAAATGTATGAGCCATTTCAGACAAGAGCAGCTGAGAGTGATTACCAAAATAGAGCAGCTGAGAGTTACCAGGTTACAAAAGTAAACTACTGATACAAAAAAACATTTAATTCATTGAAAATCTCTTTGTTACTCATTTAAAAATGAATTTTTAGTTCCAGTCCTTTGGAAGCTAATATTGAAAACTATATAGGATTTAAGAACTTAGTTTTGTTAGATATTAGTTTAGTTAATTGCAAAAATATGATGTAGCTAGTCTCATATGTTTTTAAAGTTAAGTAGATAATAGATTAAAAAAACAAGCAATGTTTGTCTATTTAGATAGACAGACAGATGATAGATGATTTTCAAAACTTCAGAGACCTACAGAAAATGACATCTAAGATGTTTTAATAAGAAATGGTTTTTCTGACAAAGATGTCTGCTCCTGGCAGTGCCCACACTCTACTTGATAAAAGATGATGGGCATTAAAGAAACAAATGTGGCGATGGTCACTGGACAAAAAACTGCTGATATCTGTCTGTCCAGTTTATGAACAAGCAGGACACTGAAAAGTCAACTGATCAATGTTACAGAGATAAGGTAGGCCAGTCCTTTAATATTTCTGCTTTACAGAAAATGTTGTCTGATATTCTGGGCCAATAGGCTGAGCACTGGATGGCCCAACGACACAGAGAAACCATGGGTGACTGTTCAGGTAGCCAGGAATATCTGTCATTACTATAGTTTTGGAAGTTGTTTGCTCTACACTTCCTACATACTAAAGTAATAATTTCCTTCTAAAGTCTGTATGGGGTTAAAGCCTAAATAGTTATAATCTTACAGTTAAGATTAGTTGTATAGGATTTAAGAAATGTTTTAAGTCTAAAAGCTATTATTGATAAACGCAAATAATAGAAAATGGTACAGATACAGAACTCTAAGCCTGGTATAGACAATAGGTGCTTTCTCCCAGGTTGCTAAATACAGATGGATGACATTGTAAATATAATTCTTGATAGGTCTGATAAATATCTTTATTATATGTAGCATATATATGTATGTATGTATGTATGTATGTATATATATACAGACCATTTTTTGAACTAAAAGGGGGGAAATGTGGTATTGGTTTATTAAAATAACCAATTATGAGAATGTTTTTTTGCTTAATCCCAAGTGTTAGGCTGCTTAAGACACAGGTATAAATTATTAACGGTCTTGTGAGCTAGCAGGGACGTGGCTTATCCAGCTGAGCAAGTTTTACTCTGAGGACTTGGGAGGGAGGTAAAAAGCCAGGGCCCCAAAGAAGAAAGGGCTCTACAAAGTAGTAAGAGAAAAGGGGGCACTACAAAAAAGAAAGTGGTTGCTGCTCTCCTGGCTGCTGGTGCTCCCCAAAACTTGTTTGTTCTTCCTGCTGCTGTCTCCTGGTTTGCTGGACATCTACTGAGACTGGTATTGCCCCCAAAGAACCCAACTACCCTAATCAACAAGAGGTAGCTTAAAGAGAACTACACCCCTTTTGCCTTTTAACCTTCTTTCTCTCCTGCAAAGTGTTGGGGAGTTGGGAGGAACAAGGAGTGGAGGGGAGGTAGAGGTCTTAAGTATAGTAAAATATATCAGAATGTATAATTAATGTGATACAAGTTAGAAAAGGCTGCCTTGCTACAGGGGTATGCAGGCAAGTCCTCATGAAGGGATGGAAGGCTAAGAGAAGTGCTCCCTTTGCACTGGGGCAGAAGGATGCATGAGATAACTTCAACCCTAGAATCCTGCTGTGGTTAATAAAGGCAAAAGCAGAGGGGTTGGAGAGAAGAGGGCAATGTTGGCAGCAAAGAAAAGCAAGAAACAAGCAATGGTAGATAGAGCAGAAGGATTTTCTGAGAGTCCCAGAGTAAACCAAATCTGGGCAGAAATGGGGGGCCAGCCGTCAATTTATCTCATGGTTTTCTTTGTGGGTGAGCCCAAGGCCAAGTTCTTTCCTGAAACTTCCTTAAGTTCACTTGCACTACCCAGTCTGGTCTTGGACTCTCCACGTGGACTGCAATTCCCACTGCCAGTGACACAGCCCCCAGACAGTAAACCATAGCCCCCAGCCACAGAGCTGGGCCGGTAGCCATAGGTGCCAGTGCTATTGAACCCCAAACTGGCCCCTGCACCGACTGTCCCGGGTGCAGAGCTGCTGATGACTGCTGTGGAAAAACAAGAGAAGAGGCGTCAGTGGCAGTGGCCCTGAGTCCCTTCTAATATCCATCCCCAGTAACTCAAAGATCTCTCCGCTAACTAGCCCCTCACATGGACCCCAGATTTGAGTTTAGCAACACATACTCAATCCTGAGCAGACCGAGCTTTGAGAAAAACAGCCAAGATGTCACGGAATCAGGCACCTGCTCTGTCTCGGATGAACAAGAATAGCAAGGTTTCCCTGAAGAACAGGCGGTGCCAAGCACAACCCGCGTTCTTGCGTCTAACCTGAGAAGGCGCCCTTACGCTGTGCTGTTTCTATTGTGCTCCTGGTGGCCTGAATTGGGGTGCATATGTTGGGCCCCTCTGTTTGAAGAGAGTGGCTGAACCATGTGGGGCCAGCATTACCACTGGTCTGTGCCACATGGCTGCATAGGTGTCTCCTCGCAGAGGGGACAGGTACTCTGTACTTCCGTTGCCAGCATGCAGGGAGGGCATGCGGCTACGAGAGTGTCCTTCTGGCACTGGGGAAGTGGTGAGTGTGCAAAGCCAGAGTGGGAAGCTGCCTCTACTGGTGAAAAAGTGCCCTGGGCCGTGGAGGGGACTGGAGGTGGAGCGCAGGCTGGCCTTGGGGGCCCTGATGGCAGACACCTTTTGTACTTGTTGGCTGCCTGGAACTATCCCCTCAGAGACTCCAAATACTCACAAATGCTCACAGCACTGGTGTGTTCTCCAGACATCCTGCATGGAAAAGGACATGGGGATCTTCCATCACACTTGGGATCCTGAGCTGTCCTCCCCGTTCACCAAATTCTTAGTGTCCAGAATCAACCCATGGGCCACCAGCCAGTCAAAAAGGATTAACAACCTCTGTCTCAAGGCTTAAGGCTCCAAGTCCCTCCTGCCCTTCCCAGTCTACCTTCCCCACCACGGAGATGTGAGGGCTGCAGTCTTGGGGCTCCCATACTGACACTACTGCCAGGACCCCTCTCTGTGTTTGGAGTTTCTCTTGAACCCATTGCTTGACTGCTGGGTAGCTGAGGCCTGAGCAAGTAGAGACGAGGGAACACAGACAACTAAAGTAGCAATGAGTGAAACACCTGTGTGACTTTAAACCAGTCCCGGGACTTCCAAATGCCACTGCTCTATGTCCTGTCCCTCCAACTGCACTGGACTTTGTGCAGCCTACATTGTTATCAATGGAGTATTTTTAACTGACTGCCTTTTATAGGGGAAAAATTGTGTCAAGGCCAGCCTGGTCTACAGAGTGAGTTCTAGGATAGCCAGGGCTACATGAAGAAACCCTGTCTCGAAAAAGAACCCCCCCCCAAAAAAAAAGGTTTTATGTCTCTAAGGACAAACCAGAATTATAGAACCAGATAAGAGAAGAAATGTCACTAAAAATAAATACAGTGAAAATAAAGCAAGTTAGCCAGAGGAGGAGAGCCAGGTGTCACTGAGAGACTGAACTTGGGACGCACTGTTGTTCCATGAACACAAGTTAGTTGCAAGGGCCATGGAGGCCCTGAAGCTGGCAACGCTTAAGCTGAGACTCTGAAGGACTGAGGGAGAATTTAAAGGACATTGTGTGTGGTTAAACTGGAAAGTGTCTACAGCCCCTCCAATGCCCGTACCCCACATAGGGAAGTGGGTCCCTGGAGGATTGGGAAGGTGCTCTCAGCAGCCCAGCACACCTGCACTCCTCGCCCTCCAGCAGCTTGCGGTAGGTGGCGATCTCTATGTCCAGGGCCAGCTTGACACTCATCAGCTCCTGGTGTTCCCGCATCATCCGAGCCAGCTCCTCCTTGGCCTGGTGCAGGGCTCCCTCCAGCTCATCCAGCTTGGCCCGGGCATCCTTGAGGGCACAGTCTCCTCGCTGCTCGGCGTCAGCGATGGCCGTCTCCAGATTGGAGCACTGAGGGGCAGGAGGTATCATCCTCCTTCAGTTCTGAGGTACCCAGGCCTCACTTTATTCCCATGTGCTAATAGTGGGTGGACCCGACTCTGTCCTGCTACACTTCCTGGAATGTATCTGGCAACGACGACTTTCACTTGACCCCAGGGAAGCTCATTATTCTCAGTCTTGTAGCTCTGGTGGGAAACCCTATAAGAATTCTAGACTTCAGATGGGGAACAAAGTGAGGGAGGAGATAAGCCTTCTCTAAGGAAGAGGGGTGTCTAGGACCGAGTACAAAGAGGAGGAGGCAGGACAGGAAGGTTCTAAGCCTCTTAGCCTTCCTTCCCTTGGGGGTATGTAGGAGGCCCTGTCAGCATCCCTCCTCACTCACTTGCTTCTTCACACTCTCGATTTCTGATCGCAGCCTCTGGATGAGCCTGGTCAACTCAGAGATCTCATTCCTGGTGTGTTTGAGGTCATCTCCATGCCGGCCAGCAGCCAGCTGCAGCTCTTGAAACTGGCAGGAGGGAAGTAACAAAGCATGTCTATAACTTACGGTGCCTTTGCTTGGGGCTGTGTGGTAGAGAGAAGAGGGAATCCCCATTTCCTGTGTCAAAGCTCCTCCTCTTTGACCATCTCTGTCCCGGGATGGTTTTCATTTGCCTTAAGCCTGAATGATCTTCCTGAGGGTTAGATTTGGCCATAGGACTCTTGGAAGTCCCACCTCTCCACACTGCATCTTTGTAAGATGAATCCCCAACTATGAGCCTCTCTGCCTGTAGCCCTTGGAAGTCAAGATGAAATCCAAACTCCTAGCATGGAATCAGGGTGCTCATTTCTTGAGGCCCCTGCCTGCAAGTCCTTTAATATCCCCTCTCAAATGACCCTCACATGTTCCCATGTCTCTGAGGGAGCATGAGCTTCTCTCTCCCCAAGAACCCTTCCCCCACACCATCCCTCTTCCTTAAGTGGTTGTTGCTCAGCCAGGTCAGGTCTGGGGGCTTTCCCTAACCCTCTGATTAGGTACAATTCTGTCCCTATAATCCTGTGCCTCAGAAGTCAGACATCTTAGACCTTGATGACACGTTTCTGTGCCTTCCTCGGTGGACAAATGTTTTATTTCTGAATTCTCAGTACATAACTTAGGACCTCCCTGGTGCTCAAGAAGATGAGGTGACTGACTGAAAGAGAAGCCAATCATCTATATCTTCAGATGATTGACTGAATGAGAAGCCAACCAGCTGTATTTTCCCCTTCCCCCTTCTTCCAGCGAGCTGAGCTGAGCACAGGCTATTTGGGTTGGACTTGGCAGGAGGGTGGGCTTAGCATTAGATACCAGCCATGTATTTCAGTTACCTCCTGCCATTTGGGTTGCCCATTGAATAGTCAACAGAGAATACACCAGCTCAATCTCAGAATTCGACTTAAAGGAAAAGCAGAACAGGTGTGGTCTTTGGCACTTCAGGGTGAAGTCTTGCCTTGGCCCTGTCCCTGAATGCTAAGCTCTTATCTGCTTTAGCACCCTAGTCAGTGTGCCATGTTCAGCAGCACCATTTTCCCATATTTACCAAACGCACCTGCAGGGCTCACTTATTCATCTTTAAATGGTGATAACGAAAATCGGCATCACAACACTCTGGCACCACCCAGCCTTTGGATCCCTCTCCCTAAGCCCATGTGAAGTGGAGGTGACAGTCACCCACACAACAAATGACTGATGAACATATCTGTAAGACTCGAAGGGACTATGGAGGTGACAGCCTGGGTTTGAGTGCTGGATCCTGAGAACTGACAGGGGTTGTCACATGGCCATTCTCAATTCTGGCTTATAAGACTAGATGGGGAGGAAAATGACCAGGTCCCAGTCTAAGCCGACATCAAAAAACCCAGATCTGCGTTGTTCCTTAGGCCCTGAAAGCTAACCCTTCCCCAACATGCTAAAACTCTCCATCCTGTGCTGGGAAGGAGATAGGAAGGAGAGATAAGGTCTCCTGGGGGTGATTTCCCTAGAGAAAGGGCCCAGTGAACATCAAGGAACAATTAGAAAGTTACCATCACGATCAGAGAAACCAGATTATCTGAGTCACCTCCCACCCACACCCATTGGGGAGCTAAGATGTGAAGGATAGTGACACCCTCTTCATCCTTAGAGATGAACTTGAACAAAATAGTGGGAGTTGGCTGATCCCAGATCACACTGAAGAGACATGTGATTTCCATAATGACAGAGTCGAAATGCTGACTATTCATATCTCCCCTCCCCCAGGTGCATTTCAGAGCTCTCTGCCCCCAGAAAGTAGGTCCTGCCCGGTCCCACCTGGTCCTGGTTTAGGATACATCATTTGCATCTTGAAGTTTGTACCCTGAAATGGCTGCCATAGGTCTAAGGGGAGTCCAAGGACAGAGTTCTATCTTCTCCCTTCTCACTTCCCACAATTCTAAGGCCAGGGTCACGTTCCCAGCACGCCGGGGGCCGAGGTGAATCATGAAACAGAGAAAATGAAGCCAAACCAGATTCCTGTAGACACATCTCTGGGGAGGTATACAATCAACCCCACCTTGGTCTGGTACACCGTCTCTGCCTCGGCCTTGCTCTTCAGGGCAATGTCCTCGTACTGAGCTCGGACTTCCGCGATGATGCTGTCCAGGTCTAGGCTGCGGTTGTTGTCCATGGACAGGATGACAGATGTGTCACTGATGTGGGACTGCATCTGAGCGATCTCCTGCACAGGGACAGGAGTGTGTGAAGTGCCTGCTGTGACCAAGGAAAGGTGACCACATGATGGCCTTATCCCAGCAGGATAACCCCAGGCCACCCCAAACAGGCTCAAGCAGCATTCCCTACAGAACAGCATTCCCGAAAGAGCAGAGCCCAAGGTTTCAGTACCCTGTTGAAAGACTGCCCAGTATATGTGAAGCCAACGGAGAATGTTGAGAATCCATATGTCCATCCCAAGAGGGGGAAAGAGCAAGGAAACTGAAGGAAAATCACCTGCCCCGCTATCTATCACCCAGTCTTTGAACCACAAAGCCCCGAGCACCCAAATGCTGGAGGGCTCCGGGACTCTTAGACTGACTGGTAAACAGGTAGCTTATCATCACAAGTCCTTCCTGAATCCAAAGCTAGAGGTGAGGGTAGTAAGCCTTACCCCCTCGTACAGACACTTGAGGAATTTGATCTCTCCATCCAAGGCATCCACCTTGGCCTGCAGCTCCACCTTGCTCATGTATGCTGCATCCACATCCTAAGGGGAATACAGGCACCTCTGACTGACCAATCTCTCTTACGAACCCCCATCCTGCAGCTAACTGTCCCAGGAATGGACTCAAGACCCCAGGGGTAGGAACTTGACTTCAGCCTGGACTCACTGTGAAAACTCCATCTCCTTTCTCCCAGGGAGGGTACAGAGGCTGTTCCTCCCCACAGCCACCAAGGCAGCCATAGTGATTTATCAGAGATGAGAAGAGTTAGAAGCGGGGGAAGGGAGGTGTCCCTTCCCAGAGTCCTGTGTGCTCCTGGACTCTTGTTCATTCACACCACTGTGAAGAAGCTGGCAAAGTGACCTGCGCTAGACAATTACTGGTGTCTGTCTCCAGGACTGTCAGCCTCAGGCCCTCTCCAGGGAGCGCAGGGTCCTCATTCTGTCCTGTGCTCTTAGCCCTTCACCCACCACGGGGGACTGAGGCCGGGTTCTCTCCTTACCTTCTTGAGCACCACAAATTCATTCTCAGCAGTTGTACGCTTGTTTATTTCTTCTTCATACCTGCAGGAAACACAGTGAACAGGGGTGCCAGTGTTTGTGTGTCTCTATCTGTGCATTCTCACTGGGAAATACAAGATGTCTGAATTATGGATCCTTAAGCAGCCTTTTTCAGCTGTCCCAACTGGGTAGGGCTGTTTAGCTGACTTTTCAGTGGGAACCCTAGCCTGGTGGCTGGAGGGTTGGGCTCTAGGGTTCTTCTGGTGCCTGGGGAGTTGGTCGATTTTTCTCCTCTTTCTCAGCATCCAAATCAGGGGAACATGGCTCTGCCAGCAGAAACAGTGCTGCCTACATGACACCCTTTGCCAACAATGTCACTTCAACCTGAGGTGGGAGTCCAGGAAGTTAGAACTACCCCTACCCAGGTCAAGAAAGAATATAGCTCAGATGGGTTTCCAGGACCCAATGAAAATGAGAGGAAAAGCCCAAAGGGAACTCCACCTCCTGCTCTGTCACCCTGAGTGAGCTTAGGAACTGGAGTTCTGTGTTGAGCACACACAAGGGCTCTCTACTAGGGCTTTGGAAGCACTGTATGAAGGAGAAGATTGCCTTCAAGGGCATCTCTGGCACTGCCCAGCAGACTTGGTATCCACGATCCACCCTGCTTGGTTATGCCCATGAAAGCTCTTATCCTGCTGGGAGAGCTCAAATGGCCGGTTCAACCCAAGTTCTGTATCCCTGAGGCAAAAGTCCCAGGATCAGCTAAGAAATTCCAGGAATCAGCTAGCTCACCTCTTCTTGCAGTCCTCCACCGCATCCCGCATGCCCCTCAGCTCTGAGTCCAGCCTTACTCTGTCCCCAGACAGCGTATCCAGCTGCTTTTGCAGGCTGCTGATGTGGGCCTCGTAAATAGGTTCGAGGTTCCTCCTGCAGTTGTTCTGGTCCAGCTGCTGCAGCAGATCCCACTTGGTCTGCAGCACCTGGTTCTGCTGCTCCAGGAAGCGCACCTGGAACCCAAATCCACAGCCACCTGAACCCACTCCACAATCAAAAGGGAGGAGGGGATGGGAGACTTGCTTTCCAGAGGGTTTCAATCTGCTATGTGGCCTTCAAGGTAAGCTCTGGGAAAATTAAATGCCACCCAAGTACCTCCCCCTGGGAATCCATAATCTAGCAGCCAGAAGGCAGCCCTGGTGGGGGGAGGCTAATATGCATTTCCCTCCAACCTATTACAATGTTGGCTGTTTGTCTTCTGACTCCGTCTAAAACTGCTGGATCAATATTGACATGCTGTTGGAATGCCACTCTGTGGCAATTTGCCTGCTAGCTTCCCCCTCTTCAGGGCCTGGTGGTCTAGTCTGTCTGACCTGAACCCTCCCTCCACATCCACAGCCTCTCCCACCCTCCTGGAAGCTAAGCCATTCAACTGCACTGGGACCCTGAGCTCTCTGTGCTTTTCATGCCAGGAAGTTTCCATTGCTCAAGACCCACTTACTCCTTGGGTTTCAGACCTCAATATGCATCAGTAATCCTAGATGACTCCTTGAAATGCAGACTGCATAGTGTCCTGGCATTCTGCACCCAAGGCCATGGCTGGGCACCCTCTGCCTGTCTTCTAAGTCTCACTGGCTCTGCCCCACTCACTGGCTCTCTACCAAGAGGATACTTGCTCTGCCTCCTAGACACATTTCAAATGACACTCTCTCAAGCCCTTTCTGTGCTTTTGGTCCTGTCCCTCTGCTCTGGTGTCCAGAGTATTGTCTGCTACCTCCCTGCTCTGTCCTATGATGTGTCTGTATCCCGAGAAGGGGTCTTATCATCCTATCTTCAGACAGGGTGTCCCTGAGGGCAGTGAAGGTGGAGGAAGAAAGGAGACACTTAGCCATCAGCAGACTCACCTTGTCTATGAAGGAGGCAAACTTGTTGTTGAGGGTCTTGATTTGCTCCCGCTCCTGGGCACGCACCTTCTGGATCTCGGGGTCCAGCTCCACATTAAGGGGAGCCAGGAGGCTCTTGTTGACGGTGACATGGTGGATGCCCCCAGGCAGGCACAGGGATAGATTTGAAGGACCCAGGGCCCCACTGCCAAACATGCTGCTGGCAAAGCCACTGGCCCTATTCCGGCCAAACCCATATCCCCCCGTGCGCCCACTGGCACTAGCCACATTGAAGGAAATGCTCCTGGCTCCCCTTAGGCTGTACAGACTCCGACTGCTGAAGCCTCCGCTGAGCCCTTTGCCCCCTGCCCGGTAGGAGGATGAGCTGCCCCCCGACAGGACCGCTGAGCAGCCGCTGAAGCCCCTGTTGGCAGCTCCGGGCTTGCAGGTGAACTGGCGACTCATCGTGGAGGAGCTGCAGAGTGGGAAGGAAGAGGTGCACACCTTCACAAAGAGACGGACTGTTTGCCAGCTTGTAACTCTGGCCTTCCCCTTTATGGAGCTCAAGAATGATTTTCCTAATTGGTGGGTTTAATTTGCCTGGGAGGAAGAAATCATTTTCTCCTATCAAAATCAGAGACATGGGGCAACTTGAAAACCTCTAAAGTGCTGGGCTTGCAAGTCCTCTGCATGTAATTGAGTCTTATCTTATTAGCATGGGGTAATTACTGGGCCATATTATCCCCAGAAAGATCTTGGCTAGGAAGCTTGTCATGGTCCCAGTTGTCCTTCTCCAGAGGGTTGGGATTATAGGAATGCTGAGGGAGACTTCTAATTGACAGTGTCATCTATGAGAACTCTCCCACTTGTGCCAGCATCAGATCGTCTGTTTCAGGGACCCTGGCTGGGCTCTTTTCATGTGGTTAGGAAGTCTCAAGGCCTGGCTTCCCAAGGCTGCTGGAGACAATTTTCATGACTGACTCGCCAGAGACAGGATGAGAATCTAAACCCAGGCCCCATCCTCTGGTGGGGAATCTCCTGTTGTGCCTTCAGATAGGCCCTTTGATCCCCTGTGCCAGCCAGGTGCCCATTCTCCTCCTGCATGCATAGGCACCCACCTCCAGGATCTAACTTTAATGTGATGATCATCTGCACCGTTTGTGATGGTTACAACCTTTGCAGTGTAGAGAGCTCCCTGCACATAGCTTGTTCCATCCACTTGGTCTGCAAGGGATGGTGACAATCTACATTTCATAAATGGAAAAACAGAGGCTTAGAAAGATGAAGGTCTTGTTCCTCTAGCAAACATTTAGTAAATCCTTTGTCTTCAAGAATCCTGGAAATCCTAGAAAAACACAGGCCTCTGCAGCAAGGACTCCCTTTTTGGTCTTTTAACTCCACATTGAGAGTCACACAGAACTTCATTTGTCTGCAATAACAGCCAGCTGCCGCCGCTGCTGCTACTTTAGGGCGTGTGTCCACTCAGTCATCTAGCAAACTTCCAAGGCTGAATACCCCAGGTCCTGGATCCCTGAGTTAAGACGACTGAACTTAGCTCAAAATTCTTCGCAGACAGTTGAATATCATTTGATGTTGTCAATGTATGTGACCCGAGACTCTCACCATTCCCAAATCTCAGGTATACCAGAGTCTGTAATTTCCTCATTAAACATAAGCATTCCACTAGCTGATTACCTGACTGAATAGTTCCTATACAGTGGTTATGAAGTGCCCCTAACATTGTTGTACCAAACAAACAGCCTTCCTTCCTCTTTTTTTTTTATACAAAATAACTATTTTCTAGTAAGAAAAATCATTTTCTTAGAGGTTCCCAATTTTACCACAGGCTGTTTTTGTCCTTTCTCACTGATCATAAAGGTTCTCATCTTTCCCAAACTCCCTGGTGAGAGAGGCAGAGTGCGGAGGATGAACCAACCGTGTCCATGTCCTGAGCCCTGCAACCAAAGCCACCACCCTCTGGCTCCTTTTAGCAAGCCCCTGAAAACCTTTTCAATCACTCATCTCTGAACAGGGATGGAGACAATACTCAGGTCCAACTAGTGTTAGTGTTTTTAAATTGATAGAAAGAATGAGTTTCATGAGCAGTTCGTTAGATAAAAATGGAGGAGTTGAGACAAAGCAGATGGACAGCCTTTTAAAGAGGACAGGACAGGACCTGTCCATAGACAGCTGAGGCCCACCCTCTGTGTATGAACTTTGAAGCAGCAGGTCAGGCTGAACCAGTTGTTCTTAGCATGTGGGTTGCGACCCCTGTAGGGAGATAGATTAATATAAATTAGATTTAGTAAATATCTAGGTTTCTGATACAGTCTCTTAATCCGGGGCGTGAAGATCAATTTCGCTGTGAGCAATTAGCTTATCAGTTTATGGATAAAGTCACGTGAAATGAGGGGCGTCTCTATGGACTGAAAAACAAGGTTGAAGCAGGTGAAACAAGCAAAGACTTTATGACCTGGCATTGTTTTCAGCTGCTAAGTGGGCAGAGCCCAAATTAAGCTGAAGCAGGTGGAACAAGGAGCGATCCTATTTAAGGACAAGTGGATGAGCCTGGGAGTGGGCGTGCTAGGGGCTCCATGCTAGAGAGCTCTGATGCCATCGCGTCCTCAAGCTAAAAAGGACAATGAGTAGTTTGTATCCTTTGATGGAGAAAGTGCTGGTGGACTGATGGCCGGATCTCCCCGAGGCAGAAAGAAGCTGGTGAGCAGATAAAGCCTCAGCAAGACAGCAAAAGGCCAAGGACTAAACCCTGTGGCTCAGCTTTTGCCTAGAGGGGTTTGACCTGTCTGAACAGTGGCCTGAGCGAAACTGTGGCCGGCTTTAAGGACTGAGGCACAGCGGCAGAGTTGCTGATACAAAGGAAATAAGTTGGCTTACAGATGGCTGAGGTCTCCCAGAGAGAAGAAAGCCTCAAGCCTTATTTAAGGTGAGACTTCGATAGCTAATTTACCCTGACGAACCTGCGTCTGAGATATTCCAGAAGAAAGACTGCTAAGTGCAATAAAGGGTCTACCCCAGAGACTATGTTCCTGGTGACTGAGGACCTGCCCCATAGACTGTATCCTTATGAAAATAGTTGTAATAGTTATCAATAGGTTTAGTGGTTAGGCCATAGGGGTTGTAGGCATTCATAGAGGTTGTAGGAATTTATAAGAATAGTAATTAAGTAAGTGTATTTGTTATAAGTTAATATAGTTATTAATAAATAAGTGTTTAATAATAAAAAGTATGGTTTCAGACCCCTTTGGGGGTCAAATGACCCTTTCACGGGATCCTGCATATCAGATATTTACAGTATTGAATATCAGATATTTACAGTATAACTCATAACAGTAGCAAAATTAGAGCTATGAAGTAGCAAGGAAAAGAAATTTATGATTGGGGGAGTCACCACAACATGTGGAACTGCACTAAAGGATTGCAGCAGTAGGGAGTTTGAGAACCGCTGTGCTGGACCCCACTTCAAACCACTGTGTGGCCTCTGGGATCTGTTTGCTTCCGATGTGTCCTTTCTTCATCCCTAGGGATGAACACATGTGAGTTAAGCTGAGACCACCAGGAGTGAGGAGATGCCCAGTGGCCCTGCAGAAACCACAGCACCCAAGGGTGAGCTTGGAGGGTTCTTGGGAAATGTCTGCGGTTTATAGGGGTTGTGTCTACCGCGGATGCTGCTGCTGACTGCTGTTAGGTAGTATTGGGACCAGGACGATCCAGGGCTTTCTCGGGTGCTCTGGTGAAAGGACAAAGATGTGCTGGGTAGTTTTGTGTCAACTTGACACAAGCTAGAGCCATCTGAGAGAAGGGAACCTCAATTAAGAAAATGCCTCCATGATATCAGGTTACGGTATGCAAGCTTGTAGGCATTTTCTTAATTAATGATTTATAGGAGAGAGCCTATTTTATTGTGGGTAGGGCTGCCCTGGCCTGGTGGTCCTGAGGTCTATAAGAAAGCAGGCTGAGCAAGCTACGAGGAGCAAGTCAGTAAGTAGTACCCCTCCATGGCTGGTCCATCAGCTCCTGTCTCTAGGTTCCTGCCCTGTTTGAGTTCCTGTCCTGACTTCCTTTGATGATGAACAATGATGTGGTATAGAAGTGCAAGCAAAGTAAACCCTTTCTCCCCAAGTTGCTTTTGGTCATGGTGTAGTGACCCTAACTGAGGCCAAAAGGAAATGCTAGTTCTGTGTTCTTGCCCAGGGGCAGAATTGGCAAGATCCAGTCTGGAGCTGGGACAAGGCCTTGAAGAAGTTCAGGTTTTGGCTCCCAGGAACCTGGCTGCTCTTCACCAGCCAAGTGCTGTGATTATCAGTCCTAAGGCAGCTGTGCATGAAGTGCCTTGTGTTCCCTTTGCCAACATTGCTTCTTTTAGCTTTCTGCTGACCTTGGCACATATTCCCCTGCAAATAGCATATTAGATGCTGTACTTCTTTTTTTTTTTTTTAAATAATTTATTTTTTATTTCTTCAAGTTACATCTCAATCACAATCCCCTCCCTACTCCCCCAGATGCTGTACTTCTTAATACACTTGCTTGACATAGGCTGTAGGCATATGCAAGACCTCCTGGTCCCAGGTTTTGCCTTCTGTATTTTCTCATCACAGGTCCTCCCTTGACATCTCAAAGTTTGGGATCCTTATTCCTGTGGGTTCGAGTAAAAACAGTAAGTTCTGAATTGCTGAAGCTGCTATATTCGTTGCTGCAGAGGGTGTTGAGATCAAGCTGAGACTGAACTGGAGGTTCCTTCCTGCTTGCTGGCTTTCAAAGTGCCAAAGGTACCAATGCAGATTGCTAGGGAAAATTGCCACCAGCAGTCTGGCTCAACTTCAAACCCTGAGTGCTACAGTACCAAGCAAGATGTACTCACAAATAAGATGGTAGCGTGACTGTTGACTGTCATGGGTGCAACCAACTGCTTTCTGTCTGGATTTAAGGCCTGTGCACAAGAGGGAACTCACATCTAGTTCCATAAATCAAAAGAGAGGGTGAGGAGGTCATAGTCCCCTGTGAGAAGGCCACCATTAATGTTAAATGGATATAGTACACCTGAAAGATTGCTTTCTAAGCATCAGTGTTATGCCCATAGATTAATGCCAGTATCAGCCTGAACCACTGTGTATGGAAGGAAACTTAGCTTTACAGTCGGTGGTACACTACGGAGACTTACACTGATCAAACTTTAAATAATTGGTTCTTGCCATAGCAATAATGGCCCAGTACTCAGCCATAGAGGAAAAAAAATAACCAAACATCTACATTACCCTCTTCAAAGCTCAGAGAACATTATGGAAGAGGGGGATGGAATGAAAATGAAGAGGAGTGTTGTCTGTTTCCTCTGAACTAAAATATTCTCTCCTAGAGGGAGGCTCATTAAGATTCAGGAAGTAACCAAGCATGGTAGCACACACCTTTAATCTCAGCACCTGAGAGGCAGAAGCAAATGGATCTCTGAGTTCCAGGTCAGTTGGGGCTACACTGTGAGACCTTGTCTCAAAAAGAAGGAAGAAGGAAAGAAAAGAGAGAAAGAAGAGAGAGAGGGGGGGGGATTCAGGAATTAAAGGAAACTTAGAAGGCCCATGAAACTCACAGGTCTTAGGAAGATCCTGAAACTTACAGGACTCAAAGAGTCCTTTCCCAGGGTTATATAAGCAGTAACAATTGTGGGAGAGAAAGAAGAGACTGTCTGAGCAACCAAGCTGCCTGCATGTTGTGCCGAGGGCTCCCAAGCTCCAGCTTTCACAGATCATCAGTCATGAAGGGGTGGGTGTTTCTGTGGTGCAGCTGCCCTTGAGTCATCCATGAACCTGTAAGTAAACTAAATAAACTGACTGGTTTGCTGAGCTAGATTTGGGTGGGATATAGATTTGGACTGGTCTGCCGCCGGTGCCCTGCCTGGGATGAATAAATATTTGGATTTTTCCCAGGAAAAAAACTACATAACACATTTATTTATGGTCCTATGATTTCTCTCTTGAGACCCTGAATGTACAAGTGCAGGAAACCAATTCATAAGAAGAAAATCAAAGAGGGCAACTCCAGGCCCTGGCTCTTCCCTCACACTTAGACTGGCACTCCTACTCCATCCTCCACTGTCTCCGTGTCCCCAGACATTCTCTCCTTCCATGGCACTTCTGCCTGGTACCACTGCTGCCCCACATGCTCCTGTGGCTGCTGAGAAAGCTCTGGAAGACCAGCTCCAGGCTGCTTGTATCTGTACAGCATTCATTTACTGCAGTGGTTCCCACCTGGTCACCAGGACCTGGTTCTGCTGCCCCGGGAATTGCACTTAGAAAGTTGTGGCTGGGGACATAACTCAGTGAGTTAAGTACTTGCTGTACAAACAGGAGAATCTGACTTTGAGCCCCGATACCCACATAAAATGCCGGGCATGCTGATGTGTGCTTGTAATGTCACTGCCAAGGCAGAGGCAGACAGGTAGAGCTCTCTTGTCAGCCACCCTAATGTAATTGGTGAGCCTCTGGTACCAGGGAAAGGCTCTGTCTCAAAAAAGAAGGCTTATAGTTTCTGAGGAACAACACCCAAGGTTTACATATGAACTACATGCATGTGCATACATACATACATACATACACCCTCACAAAAAGGGAGGGACCAAATCTCAGCCAGAGTGGACTTGAAAATCCTACTGCCCTGCAATGCTCCAATGACATGCACATGGTCCTCCAGCATAATGTAGCACAAGTCATTTAGCTCTGCTATTTGGAGAAATATCAGGGTCCACAGGAAAACACATGAGAAAGCTCGGATTGGCCAGACACAGAGCATCCCATTGGAGCTAGCCTAAGATGCAGGCTTTGTGCCCCTCATCTTCCCCAAACCCTATGTACAGACATCCCCAGTGCAAGGTTGGCTCAAAGGACTGTCACTGGGTAGGACTGATGTAAGTCACTGGTACATCTGCACAAATGAGTATTACTTAACTGCTTAAAAAATGACATCATGAAATTTGCAGGCGACTGGATGGAACTAGAAAATGTCCTGAGTGAGCTAACACAGACCCAGAGAGACAAACATGGTGTGCTCTCACAGGTGGGAATTAGCTGTTAAGTAGAGTATAATTGTGTTACAATCCACAGACCCAGAGAGGTAAGAAACAAGGAGGGTTCAACGGACACATGGATCTCCCTGGGAAGGGGAAATAGAATAGATTTTGTGAGTGGACTGAGGGCAATGGGGATGGAAATAGGAGGGTTTCAGGAGGAGGGTGGAGAAAAAGAGTACTGGGAGTGGTGATGGGACTTGGGGGCATTTGGGGAGCAATGTGGAAACCTGGTATAGTGGAAACTCCATGGACCGACAAGGGTGACCCTAGTGAAGACGCCTAGTAATGGGCGATACAGAGCCTGAACCATCCATCTCCTGTAACCAGGCAAGGCTTCCAGTGGTGGGACTGGGACACCAATCCAGCCACAAAACCTTCCATCTACAATTGTCCTTCCTGCAAGATGTGCTGGGGTAATGGTGATGCAGAACTTGTGGGAGTGGCCAACCAATGACCAATCCAACTTGAGGCACACACTAGGAAAGGGAGCCCATGCCTGACACTGACTGGATGTCCAGGAACCAGAGGCTGGACAGCCCAGAGACCTAGGACAGAACCAAACATGACAGGCAAAAAAAAAAAAAAAAAAGTCAATGAAGTGATTCCTAATGATATTCTGCTGCACTCATAGATCAGTGCCTAGCTGAGTTGTGTTAGGATGATCTGAAAGGCTTTTATTCAAATGTTAATTGTTTGCCTCTTGCCTTCCTTATTGTATATTATGTACATGAACAAACGTGACACTGTGTAACCTCGCTTACTAAGTCATCTGATTGGTTGAATAAAGCATCCTGTCGCCTGTGACTGAGCAGAGAGAAAGGTAGGCAGGGAAAAGGTTCCAGGGCTTGGGAGAGAACAGACATAGACAAGAGAGGGAGGATAGGAGAACGAAAGGCACACACCATGAGTTAGATGGAAGATCAGAACTCCACATGGCCCGGAGCATCAGAATGACATGGAAAGGAACAGCCCATGGGACATATGCAAGTATTTATCGGGTTTTATCTGAGGAAGCAGAAGGTTATCTTAGAGGGTTAAGATTTTCCCAGACCCAATACTTAGGCTATATTAAGATCCAACAGGTGCCTGTGTGTGCTTATTTATGAGTGGCAGGTTCAGGGATAATTTCGCCACCCTAATAACTATCTTATCAGTTCTTAATTATTTACTACTAAAGAATTGTCATCCGAGAGGCTTCCTCAAGCAACTGATAGGAGCAGGTGCAGAGTCCCACAGCCAAGCAGAAGGCCGAGCTCTGGGAACCCAGCGGAAGAGGAGAGGAAGGATTGTAGGAGCCAGAGCAGTCAAGGACACCAGGAGAGCATGGCCACAGAATCTACTCACCAGGGCTCATAGGGACTCACAGAGAGTGGACTGAATCAGGGAGCCTGCATGGGTCTGAACTAGGTCCTCTGCATATATGTTATGGTTGTGCAGTTTGGTGTCCTTGTGGGATTCCCAGTAGTGGAAATGGGGGTGTCTCTGACTCTCTTGCCTGGTCTTGGAATCCTTTTCCTCCTACTGGGTTGCCTTGTCCAGCCTTGCTATGAAGGTTTGCGCCCAGTCGTATTGTAACTTGCAATGCCACCATGTTTGGTTGATATTCCCCTGGTAGGGCCAGTTTTTATTTTTTTTAAGGGAAATGGGGGAAGAGTATATCTGGGGGAGAGAAGAGGTTGAAGGAGAATCTGGGAGGAGTGGAGGGAGGAGAAGCTGTGGTCTTGATGTAATGTTTGAGAGAAGAATAAAAAAAAGTAATTGGTACTAACTTTAGAAGTGAAGGTCAGTATTCCTCAGGCTAAGTAACTGACTGCTGGGGGTGGGGAGTCCTTTAATTTAGGGGTGTAACCACTGATATAAGTTGGCTGTGATCTGGTAAATTATTCCACATCCATGCACATGCAAGCAAACCTATTAAATTCAGTGGACTGTAATGAATGAATGAATGATAGTAAGAGGGACATGTATTTAGAAGCAGGATTCCAGAGAAGATGGGATAAGAGAAAATAGGGGGTGAATGTGATCAAAATGCATTATACACACATATAAAATTGTCATACGACAAACAAAAAATATTTTAAAATAACAAAAGGCCAGAGAGATGGCTCTGTGGCTTAAGGTGCTTGGTTCGTTGCCTGGGGACTGGACTTCAATCCTCAGGACCCACATAGTATGAGAGAACTGACTTCAAAAATTGTCCTCTGACTTCTACACATGCACACATACAAGAACACACATGTGTGGTAGGAGTTTATTAAAACCAATTGTGAGAACGTTTTTGTTTAATTCCAGGTGGGCTGCTTAAGACACAGGTGTGAAGTATTAACGGTCTCGTGAGCTAGCAGGGGCGTGGCTTAGCCAGCTGAGCAAGTTTAACTCTGAGGACTTGGGAGAGAGGAATAAAAAGCCAGAGCCCCAAGAAGAGAAGGGGGTTACAAAGAGATAAGAGAGAAGGAGCTCCACAAAGAAGTAAAAGAGAATGAGCTTTATAAAGAAATAAGAGTAAAGAGGCTTTACAGAGAAGTAGGAGAAAGCTCTACAGAGAAGAGAAAGGGCTACAAGGTAGAAAGCGGTTGCTGCTCTCCCAGCTGCTGGTGTTCCCCAAACTGCTGCTTGTTCTTCCTGCTGCTGTCTCCTGGTTTGCTGGGCTTCTAATGAGACTGGTGTTACCCCCAAAGAATCCAACGACCCTAATCTGCAGGAAGTAGTTCAAAGAGACCTATGTCCCTTCTCCCTCTAACCTTTTTTCTCTCCCACCTAGGGTTGGGGGGTTGAAGGGAACGAGGGGTGGAAGGGAGGTAGAGGTGTTAAGCACAATGAATTAAGTACACTAAAATAAATTAAAGTGTATAATTATAATAAAAGCCACTTGCTACAAGTGACACCCATACGTAAGGCAAGATATATTGGATAATTAAAAAGATTTGGTTACACACATACACACACAATAAACATACATACATACATTGAAGAGATATCTCAGAGGTTAAGAGCCCTTGTTGCTGTTACAAAGGACTCAGGCCAACCATCTGTAACTCCAGTTTCCAACAATCTAACTTCTCCTGCATTTTATGGGCTCCAGGAATACACATACATACAAGTGGGCAAAACACTCATCTACATGAAATAAATAAATCCTAAATACTATAAAAGCAAATGCAATAAAAACTTTTTCAAAGAAAAAACTTTTAAAAAATATAATAATCAGACATTAGCCTGCATAATATAAGTAGGCAAGCCTCACAAAACTTCATAGTTTTCATAGTGTGGGAAGGTGAAACAGCCCTTTAGAACACAGCCAAGGTTGGGGGAAGAAGATGGATCACTCAATAAAGTGCTTGCCTGAGTTTGCCCAGAATTCAGGTCAAGGTCCACGTGTGCTGATGTACGCTTATAATCCCAGCTATGGTGAGAATGGAGGTGGAGATGGGGGTGGGGGCTGGGAGTGGGGGGCTGGGAGGGGATCCCCTGAGCCTAGACTATTTGTCAAAGTTCCAGAACATTGAAAGACCCTATTTTCCACAAAAGTGGAAGGAATCAGAGAAATGGCACTTGAGGTAGCCCACTGTCCTTCACATATTCAGGAGCACATGGCCTCACACACATGCAGAGAGAAGGGGGGAGTATAACAAAGAGACCAAGAGCACTAACTCTCCTGGTCACTCAGTAGCCATTTATCCACCTGCCTGAGTGGAATTCTGGGAGTGGGCTTTTCTTACCCACCAGTTACATAGACCAGGAAAGTGCAGGTGCCCCACTGACCAACAGCTTCATCTCTAGTCCCTAATTCTCCTCTTTCCCCGTGACACTGCAGACCTGGCAGCGAGCACCCTGACATAACACATCCACCTGACAAGGCTCAGCACAACTTCTCCCAGATGGTCTCCCACGGACCCTGACCAAGCTAAGATATTCTAACTCTGGGTGCTTCCTGCCCAGCCAGGTTCCCCATGAAGCCCCACCCACCACATGCACGCCTCTAACTTGGCCACTGGAGGAGATCCAGATAGACGGGAGGACAGCCGAGTGCTGTGGACATGAGGAGAGATGCAACTTCATGGCCACAGTATCCAGTTCATCCAGTTCAAGGTCTACACTTTCTACTTCTGTGACTGTGAGATTTTCAGCCTCAGTTTTTATCATCTGGCAAATGGAGTGATAATGACTGTACTGGTTACATAGCCAGGGTGCTATTAAAACTCAGGAGATGGAGATAGTGTTGGCTTTTAAGTGTTTTTAATTTATTTATGTATATGGGTATTTGTCTGCATGTTCGTCTGTGTATTCATACCTGATGTCCATGGAAGCCAGAAGAAGGCATCTGACCCCCAAAGACTAGAGTTACAGATGGTTGTGAGCTGACATGTGGGTGCTGGGAATCAAACCAGCGTCCTCTGGAAGAGCTGTTACTGCTTTTAACTGTTGAGCCATTGCTCCTGCCCTACAGGGTTACCTTTGCAGGTGACATTTTGCAAAGATAAATATTTGCCTATATCCTTCCCCATCCACAACGATATCAGCAGCTCATGGAGCATCATCAATCAGATCATTATATTCCAGAGCTATTAGGTTTTTGACAAAGATAATATTTCTTAATCCTCACAACAGCACTAGGAGGTAGTTAGTACTAATCCCTTTGTTTTTCAGAAGTAGAAACTAAGATTCAAAAGATTAAGTGCTTTTTCAAAATGGTGCAACTAGCTAAGTGGTAGAAGCAGGATCTGGACCGTGGCCAACTTGTTCCTCGCTCAGTGTACACGCGTAGACTTGAATCAAGCACTGGACCCGTGAGTGCCCAAGGGCGCTCACGTTGAGTGTCCTGTGTGTGGCTGGTTAGGTGTTAGACTTTCAGGCAGCACCTCCTATTTATGTCAAAGTAGTGAAATATTTGGAAAGCACCAAGTTACAAATATCGCCAGCATTTGTGTGAGTCAACATAGCACAGAAATGCTAGTCAATACTAGTCAAATTTTGGGGGACTTTGTACATACACAATCACTGAATATATAAATAAAATCAATCTTGTTTCCTCCTTCCAATCTGTATGTTTTATATTTCTTGTACTGTTTAGGAACTCCAATATAATACTAAATAAGATCAGTACCTGCTCCCAATCTTATAAGAAAAGCATTAAGACTTTCAATATTTAATGTTTACTATAAGGAAGTGGGGGGGGGGGCTGGAGAGATGGCTCAGTGGTTAAGAGCACTGGCTGTTCTTCCAAAGGACCCAGGTTCAAATCCCACCACCCACATGGCAGTTCAAAACTGTCTGTAATTCCTCCCAGGCGTGGTGGCGCACACCTTTAATCCCAGCACTCAGGCAGAGGCAGGTGGATCTCTGTGAGTTCAAGGCCAGGGCTGTTACACAGAGAAACCCTGTCTTGAAAAACCTTAAAAAAAAAAAAAAAGGAAGTGTGTGTGTGTGTGTGTGTGTGTGTGTGTGTGTGTGTGTGTGTGTATGTATGAGATCTGCCTCATGTGACTGTGGAAGGTTTGCAATCTAGAATCTGACTGGCAAGCTGGAGAATGCAGTTCAATTCCAAAAGCTGAGTCCAGAGTTCACCTGCCAGAGAATTTTCCAGCAAGTCCCTGCCATCTTGTTTGTTCACGATGTGTCTCTTTAATTTTGTGATGCTCAGTTTTAACAAGTGGTTTTGCATTTGTTTAGATGATCGTGTGTGGTTTTCTTCCATATTGTGACCATACAGAAAATATGGTTTTGTTTTGTTTTTCAATTCTATGAGTGAACCAAGTAATTGATTCTTGGCGCTGCCCAGCCTTTCTTTCATTTCTGGGATAAGTCTCCCATAGCATGATGCAGTATTCTTTTTACATATCCATGAGTTAAAGATATTTGCTCATATCTTCTTGAGAACTTTGGAATCTATGTTTTTGAGGGATGTGAATTTGTTGATGTTTTTTACAATGTCTTGTTGTGGTTCCATAAAACAAGATGCAAGGTATTGATTTTTCTGTCTTCTGGAAGAGTTTGCATAGAATTGGTATCATTTTGTCATTGACCTTACATATCCTTTAATGCCTGGATTCAAAGCCAGCTCATCTGTGAAACCTTTCCAATCTCACAGACTGTCTCATAATAATAATAATAATAATAATAATAATAATAATAATAATAATAATAATAATAAAGAACACACAGCTGCATGTGTGAGGGCACAGCTGCATGCGGTGAGCGCACAGCTGCATGTCGTGAGCACACAGCTGCATGTGGTGAGGGCACAGCTGCATGTGGTGAGGGCACAGCTGCATGTCGTGAGCACACAGCTTCATGTGGTGAGCGCACAGCTGCATGTGGTGAGCACACAGCTGCATGTGGTGAGCGCACAGCTGCATGTGGTGAGGGCACAGCTGCATGTGGTGAGGGCACA
>CAJQZJ010034397.1:327038-349093 GCA_907164525.1 Lophiomys imhausi
CAGCTGCATGTGGTGAGGGCACAGCTGCATGTGGTGAGGGCACAGCTTCATGCAATGAGCACACAGCTGCATGTGGTGAGGGCATAGCTGCATGCAATGAGCACAGAGCTGCATGTGGTGAACGCACAGCTGCATGCAATGAGCACAGAGCTGCATGAGGTGAACACACAGCTGCATGCGGTGAGGGCACAGTCCCTGAAGAGTCAGAAGACATTTCACATTTTCATTGTGTTTATCTTTCCAACAGTCCTGTAAGGAGATACTATACTATTCTATTGTTTTATACATGTGTAAACCCATGCACTTAATTGTAAAATTTTAAAAATACAACAGAAGTCTTCTATTCCGTGATCCAATCCTTACTTTCTTTTTTTAACTTAAGTGCCTACTAAGTTTCAAAGAACCAGGAAATGAGCCCACCGCAGAGCCGCAGAGTGCAGCTTTCACACAGAAGCTTCAGGTGCTCCTGGAGCTTGTTAATCTTGGGATGGATTTCCAGGATCCTCTCAGCTCCTGTGATGGGAACCCTAGGGAGCTGCAACTCTAGGGGAGTATTTTAAATAAGCATCCAACTGACTTTAATATGCACAACAGCTCCCAGAGTAGCTAACTGAATCCCATTTTGCAGGAGCAGCAGTTTGTAAACGTCCCATGCATCCCTACCTAAACTGCAAACTTCCTGCAGGATGATCTGCCTTCATCTCCCTGTGGCCAAACACAGTCCTTGGCCTCCATCACGGGGTGAGACATATATCTAAGCAGAATGAGAACTTGGAGCATCTCACGCTCACTCTGATGCTCAGACAGGCCTTAAGCCTGCTCTTGACTCCTGGTAGCAAACTGTTCTCTATGGGGAGGTGGAGGACACATAGACTATGTTCTTGCCTTCAGAGCTCTCAGTCTGGCACGCACCCCCGGGAATGGTACAGAAATAAAGTCTGGAAGGAAAAGCAATTCTCCTGATGTCAACAAGAACCTCATCCCCAGTGTGAGCCCCTGCATTTCATAACTGAGTTTGATTCCCGTGGCCTCCTGGAGAAGGCTGGTGACAAGGAGAGTTTGTGAAGAGGAGTCAACAAAAGACCTAGCTGAATTCACATGGGATCTTATAGGCAGAGAAAAGGAGGGGGTAGGTGCCCGGAAAACCTTACATCATCACAGTCAGTGTAAATAAATCTTTGTCCTTGTCTTCTATGAAGATGGAATTCACTTAATCCTGCCTGGACCCCCCTGCCTTTTAAAGCCCAGAACATGAGTACTCAGTCTTTGAACTTGACAGAAGTAGGGCGGGGGTGAGGTGTAGAGACTGTGACCAGATTCTAGACCAGTCCACGTTCTCAGGAGGGAACAAAAAAAAATCCCTCTGGAGAACTTCAAAGATTTCCCTTCCCCAGTCATAACCTCTGAAGGCCTCAGGCTGTGTCTGTCTATTAACATTCAAGGCTGACTTGGGAGTCCAACATGAAAGCAGCTAGAGGGAGTGGGCCGTCTCCGTGGGGGCGCTGAGGATCTGGGAACTCAGAGGCTGAGGTACAGGTCACTGAGAGAGTCAGAAAAACCTGCCACTGGCCGTGCCTCGCCTTTCTGCCACTCAAAAGTTATCAGGTAGGCTCCAGGCCGTTGAAGCCCTTAAACAGAACTTCACCTGGACAGTGGAGGTGAAGTTTCCATGCCTCCTCCTAGGACCAGACTGGTTTCTTACCCAAAAGTGGGAGTTCAACCTCACTGGCTGTTGGAGCTCCCTCCTGCTCTGTATGTCTGGACAACCGGTCTTCATGTTTATATCTCAGAGGTGGCATAAAACCGCCAACCCGCAGTGACACTCCCCAGCTTGCACCCTCACCTTCATAGACTTCTCACCTGGCTGAAGTCAGGGAGTTCTCAGCCCCACTCTCAGGATCAGGAGGCTCATCTTCCTCTGCTGCCATTTTACCATCTGCAGCCCCTGGACCACCTCCTCCCTGCACTCTCCATTCTTCATCCCAGATGCTCTGGGCCAGCAAAGGCAACTGCTTTCTGTGACTTGTACATCTGCTGGTCCATCCCTCACCCCCCAAGGGTGGGAAGGAGGCCTCATGAAGAGGCCTCTATTAGCTCTGACTATTGAATACGAACCCAAGCTGCCCAACCACTCACTCCTCTTCTCCCTGGAAATGGACTTCAGGGAGATGCTGAATGAAAGAAAGCAAGTTGCCTGGTATGTTGAGACAAGGCTGTTCTGCTGTGTAAATAGGGTGCAGATTTTTTTCTGGAGATCACACTCGGGTGTGGTTCAGCCTCACCAAGGAGAAGACACTCATAGGGACATAAATCTGGCCTCTGCTGAGCTGTGTTTTGCCCCGAGACCTCAGTTGCAGCAAATTGGGTGGCTATCCAGGGCTCAGCTTGTGTGCCTGAGAGGAGCAACTTCCGAGCACTTCTGCCTAGAAAGAAATTCTCTATTATTTCCCCAGGTTACCACCAGGCAAGGCCATGGTCCCCAATCTGGCAAATCCTTTCTGAGAATGTTGCACCAACCCTGACTTCAGGCCATCCCCTGCCCCTTCCTACCAGAGGAAAACCTCCTGAGCTCCCCAGCTACCCCTTCCTTCCTCGAAGGCTCAGCCCTTCCCCAGGAGGCCCACCTTTATCCTTCCAAAATGTCTTTTCTCTGTGGGTTTCTTCCCCACTTCTACCAAAGCTCGATGTCCAACAGACAGTACACAGAATCAATTGCAAATGGAGTTTATTATGCAGACACCCAGACCACAGCATTCAGGAGGCAAAGTCCATTCAAGAGGCTATGTACACAGAAGCATAGTTCCCCGGAACACTGTTGGGGTGGAATAGAGAAGCTACCCTGGGTTCCTGAGCAGAGTCCATCTAGGAAGGACTGCCAGGTGGGCAATGCAAGGAGGCCAGGGGTGGGACATGACTTGAAGACACACTTGGACAACACACATTCTTTCCCAGAATGCAGTGAGTGTCTCCGACTCTAATTGTTTAGAATAGATCTTTCATCACCCCCTCTCAAAAGAAAAAAAAATGCCATCAGACATGGATTACAAATATTGGGGTTGCTCTAAGTTAGAGATACAGAGATACTGCTGACACTCTGGAATCAAACAGTAGAGAGGGGACCCATCTCTATCTGAAGGAGAAAGTCACCCCGGAGCCACAACCTTCTCCTGACCCAGAACCACCCCTTTCAGAGCCAGACCCTGTCCCTCCAGAGCTGGAGCCTCCTCCTCCAGAGCCTGAACCTCCTCTGGAGCCTCCTCCAGAGCTGTATCCACCTCCCCCAGAGCCTGAGCCTCCTCTGGAGCTACCTCCAGAACTGTATCCACCTCCTCCAGAGCCTGAACCTCCTCTGGAGCCTCCTCCAGAGCTGTATCCACCTCCTCCTCCAGATCCGCCCCTGGAACCACCTCCAGAGCTGTATCCGCCTCCTCCGGATCCACCCCTGGAGCCTCCTCCAGAGCTGTATCCACCTCCTCCTCCAGATCCGCCCCTGGAACCACCTCCAGAGCTGTATCTGCCTCCTCCAGAGCCTGAGCCTCCTCTGGAGCCTCCTCCAGAGCTGTATCCACTGCCTCCTCCTCCGGATCCACCCCTGGAGCCTCCTCCAGATACAGATCCAGACCCTCTGGAGCCAGAGTTTCTGCCTCCAGAGCCATAGGTGCCTCCTCCTCCTCCATAAGACCTTCTTCCTCCAGAACTTTGACCTCCAGAACCAAAGCCAGCCTTAGATGCCACAGTTGAGGAAATGGTGCTGCTTGTCACGGCTGTAGGAGAGACGATGTTAACCCAGGAGTTCTCACCACCTCTACCCTCCACTGCCCCATAAGACAGGCAAACGCCCCTCTACGTACACATAGACACATTGTCACTGAAGTCTCCAGACATCCTGTCAGGGAGAGAAAGAAAAGGTCTTGTGACTGAGCATCTGGAGTCTGCATTGATGAACAAAGCTGTTTTACAACTTCCACCTACCAACGTGCAGTTTAGCTACCTCAGTCAGCCACACCTTCTATGCTGACAGGTGACAGACAATGACAGGTGATGACAGACCCCACACTTAATCTAAGCCTGCATTTCAATCCATCCTAAGGTCTTACTCCAATCAAAACAAACACTCGCACTGTAGATCCCAGGTGGCTGAAAAGCCAAGTCATTCCTGACCGCCTAGCCCACTCTGGACTTACAGCCACCTCGGGGATCTGCTATCCACAATCCATGCCACACCCAACGTTTCAGAATGAGGCTGCCCTATGAACATACAGCAGGAAGAATGGCAGCTCTGTGGGACTGACCGCCTGCCGTTCCTGGGCTCCCTGCCTCCTGTTTCCACTGAAGCCTTGGCTGTTCCAGCTCCTGCCAGCTCCTTCATGAGAACAGGAGGCACTGCCTCTCAGACAAGTATGGAGCAGTGGTTTGGAAAAGGCAGTTCCTTTGTCATACTGGCTGCTGGTGCCCAAGGCTGCTGGTGCCCAGGACTGTTGACACCAAGGATGCTTATTCCTAGTATTTCTGACACACAGGGCTTACCCCCTTCCAATAGTTTCAGCCACCTTAAGTACCTAAGGATGCTGACAACAGAGGAAGCAAAGGACTCCTCCTTAAAGTAGTTAAATGATTCTATTTGTCATTCTAGAGGCTTTAAAAGAACAAAGTGTGTCCCTCAGATACATTTACTGCCATCTCCCCATTCTGGGTCAAATTGTGCAGGGGAAGGAAGCTACTCACCCTAAAGACTTAGAGAGAAACACTTCAGCCTGTCTACCTGTGTTCATGTCATTTTGTTTTCTCTTTTAAAGGCCAAGATGTTTACAGAGTGGCCTAGTTTAATGTCTGGTTATCAGGCCCTGGTTGTCATTCTATACTGATCAGAGAACAGAGCTGTCGCTCTCATCCTGAATGTCTACTTGGAGAAGCATACTGGTGCCAATCTCACTACTCAGAGGCCAATCCCAGTCCTCAGCTTTTTCTCCCTTCACTCCAGTCCTGGCTTCAAGAGAAAGGATCACGTAGACAAGGATACCCTTCCTAGCCCTGGCCTTCACCTGCACTCCTCGCCCTCCAGCAGCTTCCTGTAGGTGGCAATCTCCACGTCCAGGGCCAGCTTGACATTCATGAGCTCCTGGTAGTCCCGCAGGAGCTTAGCCAGGTTCTCTCGGGCCTGCTGTAAGGCCTCTTCCAGATCAGTGAGTTTGTGCCTGGCATCTTTGATGGCATGCTCTCCACGCTGCTCCGCATCTGCAATGGAGTCTTGTACGCCCTTACACTATGAAAAAAGAAGAGAGGCCTCTATTTGTACAGAATTGGGTCAGTCTGCTGGAGGGATGAAGTGCAAGGTACTCAGTGTGGGAGATGAGAATCATTAGCCCTGGGAGTCTCAGATACTCCTCCCGCCTCCTGCTTTAGAGTTAAGACAACTGTGCCGTGACTTGCAGCTGCTGTCCCTGAGCTACCTTCCTCCCACATCCCTTGACTGGACCCATAGGCTTTCCCTGCAATGCCCTTGACCCTCCCAGTACAGGAACTCATCCTCCATCCCATTCTGTGTGCAAATGAAGACACTCTATCTGCAGAACTTCTGCTACCCAATTCAGCAGACTCTGCCCCTGGCAATCAGCTCCAAGACCAATGTCCATCTTGGAGCAGCCCACTTGCTGCCCCTCTGTGAACACAGCCATCGCAGCTGGTGTCTAGAGGCTGTGCCGTGCAGGAACAAGAAGCTACCTCTTATTTTTCATTGCTCCCTTTAAGTCAAGCAATTCTTCACCTTCACTGATTCCCACCTCAGAACATTTCTTAAACTACTCTAAAAGTCTAAGAGCATTGATCTGGAGGAAACTGGGATTGGTGTAAACTAGATTAGAACTTCTCAGTTTCTCTTCTGTCCCTGTTTCTCTCCCCTACACTGAGAGAAAGAGAAAGAGAGAGAGAGAGAGAGAGAGAGAGAGACCCTGAGCACCAATCCTCACCTGCTTCTTCACATGTGATATCTCCCCTTGCAGCCTTTGGATTGTTCGGTTCAGCTCACTGATCTCCATCTTGATCTCTTTCACGCTATCCCCGTGCTTCACGGCAGTGACCTGGAGTTCTTCATACTGATGAGAGAAAGGGAAACAGTTCACAGGGAAGTCTAGTCCGAGGAAGGCTTAGCCTGGGCTAAAGAAGCCTGGTGACAGACAGTCCAGGAATGGACAACCAACCTAAATGTGATGGTTGCACTCATGGTAGATGAGAAACCATCTCACATGGCCCCAAGGATCTAGTGCCACTTACTGTACTGTCTTAGGAAGGATGCCCAGCCTCCATTAGACAGACACTCCAATACCCTTCTTAGACATGACCCGGTTAGAGAAGCTCAGCTGTGGCTCCTTCGGCATCCCCAAGACTTGCCTTGCTGTGGTACAGCTCCTCCGTCTCAGTCTTGCTCCTCCGAGCAATCTCCTCATACTGGGCTTGGACCTCGGCGATGATGCTGTCCAGGTCCAGGTTCCGGTTGTTGTCCATGGACAGGATGACATTGGTATCAGTGATGTTCTGTTGCATCTGGGACAGCTCCTGCAACACACAGATGGGTTCACTGTAATGTTCCGCCCGCAGCCACAAGCAGTGAAAGGCCTCTTTGCCCTGGCACTGAGGATATGTTGAGTGTCAGACTAAGCATGCCCTGGTTGGGAAAAATAGTATCCCCACTGGGCTCTCCTAGGGACAGTGATGATGGCAGGAAGATGTTTATGAGCCTTCTGATAAAATGTCTCCACTGCCACGCACTTAGTAAGCCCCAGAAAGAAACTGGTCCATGGAAGGTTCCTTAAAGTTTCCTTCCTATCTCAGAAGTGGGCTGGGATGTGAGCAGGAGCCATGATGTGTTTGAACCTCTAGAGTATAATGGGCATGCAGAAGGTCTCTTCCGAATGGAGCTGGGTACCCAGGGGGTGGAGGAAAGAGAAGTTCAGTTGGTGTTTCCAAACCTCAAGTGACGTCACAAGAAGATGGTTCTCTCCCCCAGCCCTGCACTAGGAAAGCCCCTTAGTGGACTTTAATTGTTGCACTGCATGGAAGCCAGACTGTCAGCAAAACCCATTCCAGAAGACTTCTCAGCATTGGAAAGGACTTTTCCTTAGCAGCAAAAGTAGGAAGTAAGAGTCTGTTGGGGACAGTTTCCTTTACCGTATCATAGAGTGTTCGCAGGAACTCAGCCTCGTCTGTCAGTATGTCCACCTTGGCCTGCAGCTCTGTCTTGTCCATGTAGGAACTGTCCACATCCTGCAGAGAATGATACATCCCACCATGAATGAGCCCCTGAGTGGGTACCAGCTTTTCTTTGAGGCCTTCACCCTGTGCCTGCTGATGATAAATGCCCTCTGACATCTCAGGCACTTCCAGATGAGCTGTATCTCCACAGAGCCCCATTTAGATTAGGATCCACATGCAGCTCTGTAGGGAGCTCCATGCCCAGATATGCTGCTCACATACCCCAGCATCATGAGAGCTTGCAATGGGCCAGACATTACCAATTGGTCTCCCTCCTGCTTGAGACATGGGGAAGTCCCCTAATAGGTGAGATGGCTTCTTCATAGTTTTCATGCCCCCATCCTACCTGCCCGTTCAGACTCTCCTGAATTTACCTGGATTATTCTCCCAAACCCTTGCAGGACCTAGGCTAACACTTTGTAGTTTTCTACCTCAAACCTTTCTCAGCAAAACTCATCAGTAAGCAGGCCTTCTAAAGAGCTCCCCCCATTCCTCCTCTGCTTTTCAGGAGAATAAAGTGGTTTTTTTTTCCTTTGACATTTCTTTCATGGCAGTCTTTAACTGGGTTATTGATGAGGGGTGCTCTCCCAAATATAGTAAGCAACTTGGAAGATCACCTATGGAGGTTATGACATGGAGACTCTGTTCTTCTCAAGAGAACCAGTTCCTAACATGTCCCAGCCTACCCCTGGCTGTGTGCACTCACAGTGACTTTCTGGCCATCTCTCTAGAGATGGTGAGCTGTAGCACAGTCCTTCCTATTCCTCCCCTGCCCAGGGTGTTCTCTTGCAAACCTTTTTGATTGTCACGAAATCATTCTCCGCAGATGTGCGCTTGTTGATCTCATCCTCGTACCTGTTGAGTCCCCAAAAGATGACAGCTGTTAGGCCAGTTCTGGGTGGCCAATTTCTTTCTTTCCCTTTTTCTACTGGAAAATTAAACTCTGTTTAAATGCCTAGACCAAAACTTTGAAATAAAGGTAGTTTTCTACTAATTAACTCAAACATGTATTCGCTCCAAAGCCCTGCCTTCTTTGTAATCAGCAGAGCTGCCCCTCCACACCACCCTGGCACACCAGCACAAATGCTGCTTGGAAATCAGTGAGTGAATGGCCACAGTCAAAAAATCCATCTCCGCCTGGGGGCCTCTTCTGCCACTTACTTCTTCTTAAAGTCTTCCACAAGATCCTGCATGTTGTTCAGCTCTGAATCCTGTGAGGCCCTTTCTGCAGAAAGCCTGTCCACTTGTTTCTTGAGCATGCTAATGTAGGCCTGGAAGAGGGGCTCCAGGTTGGTGGTGCGGGTACCCACATCCAGCTGCTGCAGAAGTTCCCATTTGGTATGCAACACCTGGTTCTGCTGCTCCAGGAAGCGCACCTGCAGTGACCAGGAGAAGAATATGTAGGGTAAGGTCGAGGCCACCTTCCACACCAGTGAGTCATTGTCACCCTAAGAATCTCTGGCACTGCCTGGGAGATATAGAAGTCACAATTCTTCACCCTCACCACCCAAGGGGGGGGGCTGGAAAACACCAGGCAGAGCTTCTGAGTTCCCCGACATCACACATGGAACGTACTATGGACTTCGGACACTGCATCTGTACCCTCCACTCTCAGAACTCTCCTACTGCATGCTGACTGTTTAGTTTCCAGCTCCTCCCCAGACTCCAGGCCTTTCCCTCCCCCATTCTAGTAGTCTGCCAAAGCCCTATAAATTCTGGAGAAAACAGAAAGTGGGAACCTGCTGTCCCAGCAACAGATTGCACCACATAGGAGAGTCCTGGGGACGGGCAAGGCCTCTCCCCCTGAGTTTTAAGAGCCTTGTAAATTCCTGTCTAATTCAAGACAGAAAAACCCCAAATTGACACCAATAAAGACTTTATGGGTCACCAAAATGAGACTTGATCTCTGGATGGCGGGAATTTTATTCATCCCCGAACATATTTCAAGTACAGATTCCTGGGATTTATCAGACTAGTAACATTCATGAGAGGCAAAAAAATATCCTTTCTCATTATCACTTTCCAGTCCTGCTGCCACCTGACCTGACATGCTCTGTTATTACTTGCCCATTTCAATTTTTCTGTGATATGAGAATTATCTATAAATCGTGTTTGTTTGGACTGAAAAATAAAATGCAAAGAAACTATTGTAGAATGTGAAGTCCACAAGACCAGCATCTCTATTTGGATTTTGCAAAGGCCCCTGGCCATGGTGGCCTCATCAATGACTCCTGAGGGAGAGCCTGTCATTTCCTTTTCAGTCAGCTGCGCATGTGTCGGATCCCAGCATCTCAACAGAGAACGAACAGCCTCTCCCACTCACCTTGTCAATGAAAGAGGCAAATTTGTTGTTGAGGGTTTTGATCTGCTCACGCTCCTGAGACTTCACGTTCTGGATCTCAGGGTCTACTTTGACGTCAAGAGGCTGCAAGAGGCTCTGGTTGACAGACACTTCATGGATTCCTCCACCAGGGAATCCTCCAGAGCCCCCAAAACCTCCAAAGCGGCCTCCACCAAAGCCACCTCCACCGAATCCACCACCTCCGAAGCCGCTTCCTCCTCCGAAGCCACCGCTGCCACCTCCAAAGGCACCTCTGCCTCCAAAGCTACTTCCACCTCCGAAGCCACCGCCGGCTCCAAAGCTGCTGCCACCTCCGAAGCCGCTGCCGCCTCTACCACCAAATCCACCACTGTAGCCAGCCACACTAGTAGAGATGCTTCTGTACCCTCCGAGGCCAACAAGACTCTGGCTGCCAAAGCCACCTCCGCCTCCTCGGCCACCACCATGGCGGCTCAAACAGGAGAAGCTGGTGGTCGATCGCCTGCTTCCTCCAGAGACCACCGCTGAACCGCTGCTGAACCCCCGGAATCCACCGCCTCCACCTCCTCCGCCTCCTCCTCTTCGGGACCTGCAGGAGATCTGGCAACTCATGCTGGTTTTTTTTGCTCAGCAAGGAAAGTAGAAGATTCCTGAGCAGACCCGAGGCTGGAGACTGAACTGTACTGTTGGGAGACTCACAGGGTCCCCTTATATACCTGCCAACTAGGTGTTGGTGAGCTCAGGCGTGGGCCCATTTATGCATGGGTTTGGTCTGCCTGGAAGCTATTCTTGGTGAGTGATTATCAACCTAATGGCCATTAAAACGTCTACTAATCAGCTCCATTCCAGAACCTGCTTTGATTGCAAACGTCCCTTGTTTATCTGCGCATCTGTCACGCAATTTGATTTTTGTAAAATCATCAAAAGAGGAGATTAGGGTTAGGGTTTCTCAATGTCCTGCAGAATGCTGCTCCCTGTTCTAGACCGACCCATGGGAAGCTGGCCACCACCCAGGCCTGTGTGGGCTTCCCAGCAAGCTTGCCAGGGGAGGGAGGTCTGATTTGAGACTGTGAGCGCCCTCATTCCAGCTTCCGAGCACCCTTGCTTCCCTGCTGCCCAAAAGGAGACAAGAATGGTCACTGTATACCATGACTGTGGTGGAGGGACCAGCCTGTGCTTACAGAGACAGGCTAACCCACAAAGCTGCGACGCTGGAGCCATTTATCAGACTATCTCAGCCCCTTACTTCCCAGGCCATACCCCAAACGTACGCATAGCCAAGCGCTAGGGACGGGATCGTTTTTTTTGGTCCTGTCGCCAGGAACTTTTATGAGCACCAACTTTGTCACTTTCTACACGAAAGCAGATGCAGATAGGGGAAAAAGAAACAGTTCTGTCCTTAAGTCTGTGTCGCCCACACAAACATAAAAGTGATGTTTTGAGATCTGAGTATGGACCAAATGTTGTTCAGAAACCATGCGCTGCCTTGTGTGATGCTGGAGGAGGCAATGAGAAGGCAGGCTCTTCACTGACATCCAAAGATGGGTGAGCTTTGGGAAACCCAGCCAGCCTATCCAGAGTCACCAACTACACAGAGCACTCCCACCAAATCCAGGCACAGTTTCTCCTGTCCACACGGCTATGCCTAGAGGGCAGATGCTGTGGAGACATTGAGCCAATCGAAGTCAGATGTTCTAGATTTAAACTTCAATCTTGCCATTTCTTGGCTGTGACTCTGAGTTAAATTTTGAGTCTTTGTTGCCTTAGCTGTGGAGTAGAAAATTGATATGTAATGCCTTGATAACCATGCTACTGTAAATGTTAAATGAAGTTATTTTGAGTGAGACAGAGATAGTTTCTTTTCCCTTTCAGCCTCAATGCACTAGCTCTTCTAATGGCCTAGGTCACACTTTCATTGTGTGTGAGAGAAATGGCATTGGGCAATTCAGGCTGTTCTACGAGCCTCGGTTGCTCAGTTTCTTCACCTATAAAAAGTGAGAGGAGTAGGAATAAAAAGGGAAGAAGGAAGAAGAAGAAAAGGAGGAAAAGAAGAAGAAATACACATGTACAAGACACAGTTGCTAGTTAATAGCTGAAACTCAATGAATTTTATTTACCCTCTCGTTCTCCCCCTTCTTGGCCCTGCATGGTGACCACACAGCCAGGGAGGGAACGGAGGTAAGGAGTGGGGATTTGGTAAGCTTTTTGATTTGCAGTAAAAGATGCTGAACAAAGCAATCCAAGAGTCTCCTTGATTTTTTTTTTCCAATCCAGCTTATATAATTACAATCATGCAAATAAACTGTAACGCTGAAAGCTTTAGAGTCTCAATCCAAAGCCAAATGTGTCATTATCTGTGGATATCTAAGCAACACCCTAATTGTCCTTTACTCCACTGTGATTCTGCCGAGGCCATGCCAGCTTCGAAGGGTCTTAATCTCCAACATAGAAAAGGAACAAACATCTAGTGAGACTTTGCGGTGGCCTAGTTCTGTGCCCAGCACTCGGTTTACGTGAACATTTTCATTTTTCTCTCATCAATCTCCCAGCTCTCCCCACTGAGTTCTACACCCAGTTTCTGGAGTTTGAGAATCAAGTTGAAGGAGAATCCTCCTCCTCCTCCTCCTCCTCCTCCTCCTCCTCCTCCTCCTCCTCTATTGTGGAGGTTAGAATTTATGAAACTTGGATATTACAAAAGATTTTATTTCTATGTGGGTGGTTTTTTTTAAGTGTACCTTTAAAAAATAACTTCAATGTACTTTTGAAAAGAGCATGTCTTTGCATTCTTTTGAAGTGGTGAGAGGGGGTTAAGACTCTTGGTCTCACCACGAGTTTGATGTTTATGTCCATAGGAACCATTATCCCAGTCATCGCTGTGCTGAAAGGACACTAGTTTACTGGTGGAAAGGACAGCTTTTGTCTCTCAGAACAGAACAGGAATCCTGTGGAACAAACCCCTTCCTGCACCCCAGTTCCTTTTTCAATAAGCTGCCAGCAAATCCAAGCTCCAGATGCTTGTCATGGATTTGCAGAAGCTTGTCTGTGGGCCAGCAGGGCAGAGAACACCAAGCCATGGTGAGTGGAGGGGAAGTCGGTTTTTTAGCCCACAGAAAATGAGGTCTAAACAGGGTGTGGACACTGAGTACAAGAAGAAATCTCTTGCTTCACACCCCCTTAGCAGCATGTCCTTGTCCAACATGGCCTCCTAGGCACAGTCTTCCTTGTGTCGTAAGGAACTTGTCCCTAGACTAAGTTCCAGAGCTAAGGTGGTATTCATCTTTACTAGAAACCTCCATCTCCCAGAGTATTTGGTCCAGGAATAAACCTGTGACCAAAACTCATTTCTGGGGTTTGGTTTGGGACTGCTGGCTGGCCCTGGTTCAGGACAGTGGTGACTCTCTGCCTGAGTCCTTCGGGCCTCTCCTGTAATCCCTCATGATCCCACAGTGGGAGCATGGCAGGATTCCCTGTCACTTTATCAGGGTTCCCTCTACAAATCCCCCTTTCCAGAAGTCTGTACATTAGCTGAACAGAGTGCCCAGACTCTCAGGATAGAAAACAACTCTTTAGGTTTTTAAAGCAAAAATAGAATGACCAACCACAGCCCCTCACCTCCAGCCAGTGTTTGCTGAAAGCAACAAGAGCCCAAGGCTGTGCCAGTCATGTCCCAAGGTGGCCAGCATGCCCTGTGCTCCCTGCAGCTTCCTTCTGCCCCCATCAGAGAGCCAACATGCTGCTCCAAAGAGTTCCACCACAGAGCCAGTGGCTCCAAGGAAAGGTTGGACAGAGCCTGGCAGGTCCCCAGCAGGAGGTACTTGCTCAACTTCTCCCTCCAGGGCCTTTCTTTGTAAATGATTATTCTAAAGCTGCTTACTCAGTTCAAGTCCCAGCCCCTGACCCAGTTCCCCATCCCAACTCTAGACTCCCACTCCTGTCTTACCTAACCTGTTCTTTTTTAGTGGTTTGGGCTTTTGTTTGGTTTCTATTCGCCCCTTTTCTGAAATGAAAGCATGTGTTTTTTTTTTTTTTTTTTTTTTTTTTTTTTCCGAGACAGGGTTTCTCTGTGTAGCCCTGGCTGTCCTGGACTCACTTTGTAGACCAGGCTGGCCTCGAACTCACAAAGATCCACCTGCCTCTGCCTCCCGAGTGCTGGGATTAAAGGCATGCGCCACCACCACCCGGCTACATGTGGCTTTTTTTAAGGGCCCTGGCTAAATTGGCTGTTACTGAAAAGGCTAGCTGGCAGTTCCCATAAGCCTCACTCTAAAGGACAGTACCAGGATGAGGACATTCCAGGACACACATGCCAGGCTTCTGGAGAAAGTGGGATATGTGAGCCTTAGAAGCAGAGGGACAATGTGGACAGGGACAAGCCCAGTGGCCAGCAGGCATTTGACACATATTTGTGGAATGTAGTAATTAGTGAAAATCAAATCAATAAATCAATAAATAATGAAGGAAGACACCAGCATAGAACCTGACTTATGCTTGGTAATATCACCTCATTTCCCCTTGCTATGGACATACATGGCATATGTAATTTAATTGTGTGTGTTATGTGTGTGTATGTGCGTGTATGTATTGTGTATTATGTGTATGTATGTGTGTGTATTGTGTGTGTGCATGTGTGGTGTGTGTGTGTGTGCTTTGAAATGGAAGTCCCGTAACCCAGGCTAGCACCAAATTCGGGATCCTCCTGCTTTACACTCCCAAGTGTGACAATTACACACATGTACTGCTGTGCCCAGCTTTCTGGCCTAGAATACTGCAAGTTATGGATCATGGGTTTGTTCTCCATGTCAACTCAGTTTCGTGTACAGGCATCCTAAAAGTTCATGGAGACCTGTGCCCCTTTCGGTAACATACTGCAACATGAGTACATGTGTGGTCCCATGCCTCAAAGGACAACGTCTCTGCTCCTGCCCCAGTCTTCCTTCCACACCCAGTTTCCCTGGACTGTGTTCTTCGCTACCAGATCTGGGCGCTTGCTTTTGTCCACTTCCCGAAGAGCCACTCAAACATGGAAGAACCAGGTCACCGGATATCCCATGCCGCCACCCTAGTCGGGTTCTGAATGGGAGCATCATCACAGCCCTGCTCCCTCCCATGCCTTCCTCGGGGTTCAGAGACCACCTGCGCTTCTCCAGGTTCTGTTCTCACCCAGCCGCTCACAGGCAGGGAGCCCTCCAATCCTATACTGTCTGCCAGCACCTTCACAGCCTGCCGGCCTCCTCTCCCCTCAAACATCAGTGGGAAGAGCTCTTCTTGTCAGAATTTCTGTGTTGCCTTCATTCGGATAATTGTAGAGGAAGGCTGGTGGATCCACGATACCCTCTCCCAGTAAAACGAGCCAAACTATGCATTAAATCAATTTTTATTTTAAAAGCCTAAATTCTAGTAATTTCTGCTGCTTGATCTAGTAACAAACTTTTTAAACTTAGAGACAGCCACCAGCTTCATCCCGGGTGAGTTGTTTGTTGTAAGGATTTGGTGGCAAGGTGGGGGGGGGACAACTATTTAGAATTTTAAATATCTTTTTGTTTCTTGACATGGAAAGCAATGGATCTTGCTAATTCTTCTTTAAAAACCTTTTAAATACAAAATAACAACAACAACAACAACAAAAAACTCCGCAAGTGAAACCACTGCTAACTAAGCCATTAAAAATAGAATTAGGACGGTTAGTTGCTCATCCAAGATGTATTAAATTTATGACCTGAATTATATTTTTATGAGCTTTAGCCACACTTCACAGCTCATTGGGTATTCAGAGAAGTGTGTTCGCCTCTGGTTAACAGACTTTTACAAGGGAAGCTGTGTGATACCCAGGAAGACCGTGTTTGGGAGCAAAGGTCAAGTCCTTTTACCAGAAAGCAAAAGTGTCACCTGCACATGTCCCCTCACTTGGTCCCATTCGTTCATTGACTGAAGGGCTTGGTGACCATCAGGAAGACCCTCGGTGCCAGAGGACCTGTATTCTGCTTGCAGCCCTGGCTCCCCTGAATCATGACCACTCTGAACCCAACCCCTAGCCCTTCTGAGCTTTGGGTTTCTCCTCTGTGAACTATAGCTGCTGGACTACAAAGGCTTCAGATGCCAACAATGCTTCAAGAACATTCAGAGCTACGCCCATCTGAGAGCTGAGGCTGCTCTGGAGAAGCCTGGGAACAATATCCAGTACCAGCCATGCTTCCACCCATTCCCAGGCAGGAATGAAGGAAAGGTGGACCTCGGGAGCCAGGCAGAGGGGACAGGAAGGGAAAGCATCCAGCTGACGATGGGGTTCTTCCTGAGGGGTGGACAGTTGGAATCTGAAACAACAGCTTCCTTGTATTCGATGCCCCAACTGTGAGCTCTTGTGAGGGGGGGGGTCACCCCTGACCATTCACAGATGTCTAGAGCAGACCAACACAGAGATGTCTCTTTGAACTCCTTTTTTCCTCCAAAGCGGAGCTGGACCACTCTGACCCAGCTCCGCTGTTCTCGTCTCCTTCTCCAGGGCACCAGGGCAGGCCAGTGACTTCACCTCCTCTTCTGGGGTACCACACTCATCATGCAGGAATACTTTAAAGAAATCTCTAAAACACAGGAATCTCTCGCCATGTATTATTATCGCCAACCCCATTCCTCCCTCAGACACCTGTGTCCGCTGCTCACTTCAATGCCCGCCTTGTTTGGATCTGCATGCTTTCGTGCTATGTGTCCCACACCACACAAGGCCCAAAAATGCAAGTGTCATCAAGTGTCTGGACAGAATCCTCGCTGCCAAAGGTTTATCTCCACGCCAGCCATTCACTGTCAGGCAGAAATAATGGCTCTCTGGTAAGAAAAATTGTAATGTCAGAGCTTTACAATGAAGATGTTATAGCAGGCTTGTCCAGGCAAATCCATGAAGCCAGATCACTGCCAACACACGTTACCGTTGCCCTGCTCCAGAAAGGAGGACCCATTTTCACCAAACATATCTCCCCATTCCCCTCCCACTCCACAGCAGAGCGGTGTCATGAGTTACTGTCTCCCAGGAGCAGAGGAAGCTGGCTGAAGCAGTGTCTCCACTTCTCCTTGGCATCCTTGGTGGGGCCTGAAAGTCCTCTCATTGGAACATTGCAACAGTACTTCCTTCGTGTGTGTGTGTGTGTGTGTGTGTGTGTGTGTGTATGTGTGTGTACTGTGTGTGTGCATGAATGTGTGCATGTGTCTGTTCTGTGTGTGTGCATGAATGTGTGCATGTGTGTGTGCTGTGTGTGTGCATGAGTGTGTGTATGTGTGTGCATGAATGTGTGTATGTGTGTGTGCTGTGTGTGCATGAATGTGTGTATTGTGCCTCTGTGTGTGTGTGTGTGTGTGTGTGTGTGTGTGTGTGTGTGTGTATACTTTCCTACTCTCATTCTCAATCTTCCAACAACCCCACGAGAGGAGAATAATGAGAGAGTGGAAAATGGAGACAGGAGAGTTTCTCCAAGGCGTGCACGGTCTGTGCCCAGGACATCTGCTTGTGGTGCTCATCACAGAGATTCCCAGAGTCTCTGTGAACCCCAATGGTTGGTGGTGAGGTGGGATCACCCTCCTGGCTCCCTCTCCCCAAGCCCATTCTTCTCCAAGTGCCCTGTGCTGACAACCCTGATGGCTCCCTTTATTCCTTTAAGCTGATGCTCCTTGTTCTGTTTGATCACAGCTTTGCCTTCGTGTCCCCTTCTTCTCTTATACCAGGACTGAGTGTCAAGCAGCATTTGGCATTCTCAGTTTGCAAACTCCCCAGCTAGATTTTTAAGCATGAATCCCTGGCTGGACTCTGGGCACTCTGTTCTGATCCAGGAGCATTTTCTTGCTTGGGAGGAATCTCACATGTTCACACGACCTAAATAAATTAGCCTGTGTCCTGAACTGCCCTCACTTCCCTGTGTTTCTCACCAGCTGCTCCAGGCCATGGCTCCCAGAACCAACCTCAGCACATGACAGTGCCTAATCAGTAGCTTGACTGGCTGTCTTTTCCTAGGCCACTACTCCCCAAGCACATACCAAGACACGTGTGGAAAGAACTTTGCTGTGTCTGGACTCTTGGTTTCTGCTCACACCCCAGAGGGTGGAGATGGTGGGTGGACCAACACAGAGTGGGAGGGGCTACAGGGAGTATTAGAGCCACAGAACTAGGAGAGAGGAGAAGAATTGCAAATCGTCAGGTTGAACATGGGGAAGAAGAGTGGACCCCTGGCTCTCTGATGTCTCGGAAGTCCATATGCCACAAACTCAAAAAGACAGGGAGTCTTACCATCCTTTCTCTCTGTGAGGAGAGAACACAGCTTACCTCCTATTAGGTGTGTGGCATCAGCAGGAAACTGCCATGGGACTTTTTAAGGATGTGTTTCAGAAACCCTTGTCCTGTTGACTTTGGAAACACAAAAACAATGTTGGCCTGAGCCCGGTGACAATCTGAAGACAAAGAGTTAACAAAAGAGGCTATGGCCTATCTTACCCCCAAGCCCTGCTTTGGGTGCAGTGGAGTCAGGCATAAAGCTGGGCTGCCACCACATCACAGGAAGTCCCCAGCATCCCTGGAAGGAAGTCATGACAGCTGAGGGAATATTGGAAGGCAGAGCTCGAAGCCCTGAATGCTAGGGATTTCCAGAAGATGTGGAAGATGGACTGGCTAGATAAATGAATGTACCAGGGAGGACAGGGTGAGAGCACCTGAAAAGCAGGGAGCATCTGAGAAGCAGGGAGGATCTAAGAAGCAGGGAGCACCTGGGAAGTAGGGAGGACCTGAGAAGCAGGGAGCACTTGGGAAGCAGGAAGCACCTGGGAAGCAGGGAGCATCTGGGAAGCAGGAAGCACCTGGGAAGCAGGGAGCATCTGGGAAGCAGGGAGCACCTGGGAAGCAGGGAGGACCTGGGAAGCAGGGAGCAGTACCTGCTGCCAGTGCTGAAGAATGAGCATCTACCCAGCTCCTCCCTCAAATTTGATCACTGCACATCCTCCTGGGTTCTCCCTCACATTCTTCCTCCTTAGATGAGCACTGAGCCACTGAGCCCAGCTCCTGCCTCAGTGTCCTCCGCCCACAGGAGATCCCTGTCCAGCCCCAGGCCTGGCCCCACAGCACTGCCGCCTGGCACCATGGCCCTCTGTGCAGTTTGAACCCATCCTGAATCATAAAGCATCACACTAAATCAGGAAGGACCACTTTACCTTGAAAAGAAGACTTCACCTTCGTCTCAAACATCGGCACCTGTCTGCCACAAGGGTGGACAGTCATGTTCCCTGCTTCCCCTAAGACATGGGGAAGGAGTGTTGTCCGGCAGTGAAAAGGGCTTCTCCTTATCATCTGAGCTTCGTTTTGCTCTAGGCCCAGTATTTCTTGCAATATCCCCAAGGAAATGATTTTGAGGCGTTATCTATTTAGGAGATAAAGTTATGATTCTAATCCTTGCATGAGGCCCTTTAATGAACGAACATAGCAGCTGTGATGCCCTGAGCCCAGACTGCCTGGGTGGGGAGCTAACGGGAGGGGACAGTTGCTCCAACATGAACCCTGCTCTAGTTGGGTGCTGATGAAGGACCTGTGCCTACCCGCATAGCTGGACCGAGCCATGGCTTCATCACTGACTAGCCTCTTGAGCTCATAAGGGTCACCTACACTTGCTGCCCTGTGAAGAGGAGATAAGGGCACCAGGATTAGCTAATGACCAACCAATAGTGCCTGAAACACTCAGCACGACTCCCAGTGCAAAGCAAGTGCTTGTCTTTCCCACAAGCTATAGAAAATGCTTGCAAGTTCCAACTGTGATAACAAACTGACAAAATCCAAATATCCTGGGCTTCACCTTGCTGCCTGGCGGGGCACCCCTCACCCATGGTGTGTAAGCCCCTCTCTCAGGCCTTCCCCATTTCCTGCAGTGTCCTGCTCCTTTTGCTTGCCAGTCCCAGCTAGCTCTGGGCTCTTCCCTGGACAGGTTCCAGGCACCCAACCATTATGTAGCAGTTTTAGGAAATGGACTTTCTTGCAATAAATGGAATTTGCTTTATTTTTAAGATTCTGTGTGCATGTGTGTGCCTGTGTGTGTGTGTGAATACGTGTGTGCAAGTACATGTGTGCACTCTTGCAGCATGTTGGGGGGGTGCCAGAAGAGTCCAACATATCCCCCTGAAGCTGGAGTTACAGGCAGTTGTGAGCCGACCAACATAGGTGTTGGGAGGTGAAAACTGAATTCTGGTCCTCTGGAAGAGCAGCAAGCGCTCTTAACTGCCAAGCCACCTCTGCGGCCCTGCTTTTAAGAGAGCCGTCTATTCAGATTTTAGCTGCACGCATTCACGGAGTACAGTGTAATAACTCAATACAAGTAACCAGTGTGCACTTATCAAACAGGCATTAGCATTTTCATCGAAGGAGTGTACTTGAGTGCCTGAAGACATGACAATGAAGTTCAGGACACACCTCTTGGTCACCAAGGAAGTGACCCTTCCCAGAAACCCTGGATGCACCTCACCCCATGCTCAATACCTTGTCAAGGGGGAGCAGCAGGGACAGGGCCTTCATGATCGCTGCGGTCACACTTGTTAGTGCCATTTGCTGTGACTACCTCCTTCTGAAAGGGCTGAGGTCAGTACTGAAGCATTGCACACACCAGTAGAGCCTCTGCAAGAGCAAAGGGAACCGCTGGCCTTCACAGGTCCCACATCTGTCTGGGAGCCCCATTTCTGTCAGCTCCACCCTCCCCTCTCTGGCCCAGTTTCCCTCACTGTGGGACAAAAATGGAGCCGTAGTGTTCTGCCCCTTGAAGGGCTCCCTCCCTTCTGGCCTCTGCACAGACAGCTCAGAAACCTGGCCAAGGGCCGGGCGTGGTGGTGCACGCCTTTAATCCCAACACTTGGGAGGCAGAGGCAGTTGGATCTCTGTGTATTCCAGTTCGAGGCCAGCCTGGTCTACAAAGCAAGTCCAGGACAGCCAGGGCTGTTACACAGAGAAACCCCATCTCAAAAAAAAAAAAAAAAAAAAAAAGAAAGAAAGAAAGAAAGCTGGTGGAAATTGCCTTAGCTGCTTGCTATCCTTATGTTTAAGCGAAGGAGACTGAGTTCAGTGACTCCTGGATGTCCGTGACAAAGCAGGATCCCAGCCCAGCTGCTCCTCACCAGGATGCAGTAGCCCAGACAGCACTGATTTCACAGCCAAAACAAAGACTCACAAGTCCAAAGGCAGGAGCCTAATGAACACTGCAGTCAACGCTCAATCACACACGCAATGATGGAAAAGACCAGGCACAGAGCCGTGTCCTCTACAACTGTCTAAATCTTTCATTGCAATGCTTCCTTCCCTTGGGGCTGCTGGAGAACCAGACTGGCGGCACCTGCCGGCCAGGTTCCCTGTAGATGGGCCGGGAAAGGGGCTGATAAACTGTGTTCAGGAGCAAGTTGCCCAACCCCTACCTCAGCAGTCACAGCTTGGTGACAGCTTTACCAGGGATGACTGTGCCCCCCCACCCCCGCTGCTGCTAAGCACACACCTCTCTGTGGTGGCACGTGGCAGGCCACAAGGGTTCTGGCACACCACCTTGCCTCCGAGCCTGATGTTTTTACCACGAAATCCCTTTTATCCGCTGTCGAACCGAGACAGGGTGAATGAGAGGATGCAGCCAAGACCAGAACGTTCCCCCAGGAAGCCAGCAGCCTTTCTCTAATCCCAAACACACTTCAGCAGTTATCACAGTGCGGGGATGAAGATGCCGGATTGTTTCACAGCACGTGCTGATATTGTGGGTGATTTTGCCTGCAAATCATTTTATTCTTTCTAGACAGGCAGCGTGTTCTTCATTTGCCTGGAATGTTCTTCCAGCTACACCGGGTATAGGACAAGAGGGGAGGGACATCAACTGGGACATCAACTGTGCTTGTGACAGGAGGAACTCACACCTAATAGCAGAAGGATCAACCGATGGCCATTTGCATAAAGAGTAGAAATGTGAGTGTGAGACTGTACAGAATTTGGGAACAGAAACCTAAGCCTAGGCCCTGCCTCCCATACCTCTTCTGCTGTTCCATATAATTGAGGCTAATGGGCACCTAGATCTGGGACTGACAGGGGACAACCATTCAAGCTAGCCTTACAGGCTCTTCTTTTGAGAGGAAGAACACCTGGGGACCCTATCCACCCACCCATCCCACCTCCACCCAGGACAATGACCCACTCTCCAAGATCCAATACAGACATGCTTCCTTCTGGACTGGTACGCCCAGACCTGTGCTGATGGAGTCCTTCCCTCTGGTTCCTGTCTGTCCAAGTCACTGAACAACAAGAATTCTCTGCTTGCCTGTAGTACAGCACACACTCTACTGTGTTCTTGGGATGAAAACATGAAGACTGTCCCCTCCCTCAAGAAATTTATTATTCTGTGGTTGAAAGGCTCATGAAGAACACCACACACACACACACTCACACACACACACACACACACACACACTCACACACACACTCACACACACACACACTCACACACAC
>CAJQZJ010034397.1:356283-379769 GCA_907164525.1 Lophiomys imhausi
ACACACACATACATATATACACACATTCACATATACATAAACATACACACACACACACAAAGATGATTGCTGTCCTAGGGAATCTTTGGAAACCTCTGGATCTGGTTTTTCACTCTGAGCTTGACCTCCAGAATGAGTGTCACATGCAAACGTACTTTTGCCACTCTCCAGTACACTGAGTTGTTGCAGAAGTCAGCCGCTGTCTAGAGAAGAAAATTCATTTTCCTTTCGTCAGGAGACTTACTGGAGTTTTTTACCTCTTTGTAAACTTGTGTCATTGATAATGAAGCTATTCAGAGTGCCAACATTACCAACAGACAGCCCACATTTGCTGAGGGTCGAACAGTGGTTCTGAATTTGGGCACAATAGAGCTTCTCTCTGTATCGCAGAGTGACCTGGCCTAGGACTCTACCTAACAAAATACCTGGAGTGGGAAAGGTCTCACAAGCCTCCACCTGCAGCTAGAACATTCACGGTGATGGCTGCTGGGGAGGAAGAATCAGTTTTCTTCACAGGGGTGACTGACCTGGTAGGCCAACCATCCCAGCTCAGCATGACTCTCATAGCTATGAGTACATAGGTGCAAATTAGACTTGGTGAGTTTTTATTTTAAAGGCAGAGAAACAAACACAAGTTGGGAGGAGTGGGAATGAAGTTAGATTTGTGTGGGAGATAAATATGATTAAAATACTTGAATGTATGAAATTCTCAGTGAATTAATAAAAACATCATATTTAAAATATGTGTGTGATAGTGTGAGCAACATTTCCTTTTGTGTCTCCTAATTGGGTCAGCATAATCATAAAATGTCTATGCTTTTTTTGTCCTGATAATGCAGGGTCTTACTTTAATTTTTATTTTTTGCCATAAGACAGGAAGCAATGAGACTAATACTTTCAGAATCCTGACCCAAGGAAATAATATTTTAACCAGACTTGGCTCTTTCCTGCAATGCCAGTGCTTGAGAGCCCAAAGTAGGATGATTGCCAGCAGTTCAACGTAAGCCTGGGATGTATAGTAGGTTCCAGGACAGCCTGAAAGAGTGAGGCCCTGTCTCAAATAACAATAATGACAATACTGATATTATTTTTCCAAAAGAACTTTTATAAATATCCATAAATCTGCCAGACATGGTGGCATACGCCTTTAATCCTAGCACTTGAGAGGCAGAGGTAGGTGAATCTCTGTGAGTTCAAGGCTAGCCTGGTCTACAAAATGAGTCCAGGACAGCCAGGGTTACACAGAGAAACCTTGTCTCGAAAAACCAAAAAATAAATCCATAAATCTAAGGTTTTATACCTTTATTTGTTGGTAGTGGTGGTTGGTAGAGTTGGGTTGGGTTGGGTTTTGTTTTATTTTATGTTTATTTGCAGGGCTAGAAATTGTAAATAGGGCTTTACACATGTTAAACAAAACTCTACTACTTAGCTATATGTTCCCAACCCTCATGCTGATAGATAGATAGATAGATAGATAGATAGATAGATAGATAGATAGATGATAGATAGGTAGGTAGATGATAGATGGTAGATAGATAGATGATAAATAAATAGATAGATGATAGATAGATAGACAGACAGACAGACAGACAGAGATAAGTGTATATATGTATGTATGTATGAATGATGTATGAGACCTCTCCATCTTTATCCTAATGAAGTCTTCTGGAGAATTTTAGTTCCTAGAACACCAAGAATACCAAAGTCTCCAGTTCCAGACCATCTTTTGTCTTTCTTTCTCCCTAAGTCCCAGCAAATAGGCCTTGGGTCAGTGAAAACCCACAGGAAGTAGTTAAATGGTGGATTGAACTTAGCTACATCAGGATTTGAGAGGTAACAGGTCTTTAAAGAGCTGCCAGAACTGCTGTGTTTCCAGGGTCTCCGGGAAATTGTCTTGGGGCTGATGCTGGGGTTGGGGTTAGGGTAAGGTTAGGAAGCAGGGGGATGGGAAAGTGGGAAGCCCAGTTGCCTCTGGAGTTAGGTGGCTCAGCTCTGTTATAACAGCCATATCACTATGGGATAGGAAGACTGTAGCAGTTGGTTATAGGAGGAACTGGCCAATAACTAGAACATAGAGACTCTCCAAGGAAAAAGAATGGCCCAGAGATATCTCCATGGCTTATTCAGTCAACACACTAAGGAAATGATTCTGTCTTTCCAGCTACATGACACTGAGGGAGACGCTTGTGTCTAGGCCAAGAAAGGAGGTGTCTGCAGATATGTGAAAGTTCAGAACCCAGGCTGTGCTATATTGCCTACAGGTAGAAACCACAAACAGCTCCAAAAGGCTTATCATCTGTGTGGCAAGCTTTCAAATCCCAGTGGGGTGGAGACAGTCAAGCAGGCTTGGGAGAGATGTTCAGAGCAGCAGAAAGCCTGAGAAAGTAGAGCAAGTGGGTGTACACCTTCTTGATCGATGTACATAAACACCTTTGGAAAGCCATTCAAGACATCAGGACAGCGGTAGCCAGAGGTAAGGAGAAGGGACAGGAGAATGCTGGCCAAGCAGCCGTACTCGTGGAGTCCCCTCCTGCTGCTGTGACTGTTCAGATAAATAGTAACTATCACATCTGCATTAAGCCATTAAGAGAAGACATGCTGGACTCTCTCACTAGAGACCTCAAGGTTTTTGCTGAATAGCCCTTCAAGAATCCTGTCTCTCACATCCTTGAAGCTTCCTCCACTTGAGCAAGCATGTCCTTTGAAAATTATCTGTGGCCCTCAAACTACCCTTCTTTCTACGTTATCCGAGGATTCACTGTTTTCCCAACACGAATGACTTAGGTCTACATCTGCAGCCCTAGCAGGAAGAGAGCCAGGGGCAGCAGCTGCTGACATACCTATCTCCTACATTGCCACTGTACCCACTGGTGTGACCCAGGCCAGGGACATGGAATCTGGCTTCCTCAGCCTCTCACTCTCCCTTGCCTGCACCGAGTCTTCCACCAACCCCCGTAAGATCTGACTGCTTGTTGTCTATGAAGTGCTTATCCCCATTCTTGGTTGCTCTGCCATCTTCAAGGACTTGAACTTAGTGTCTACCCTGATGTCTTACTCAGAATGTACAAATCATGAGAGTCCACTGTGCTTGGTGAATTTTCACAAAGTAAACAAACCCATGTGGCTAACACAGGTTTTAAGGTCTTTTTAAGTTTTCTGTGAAATAAGGTTATTTCCCGATGAGTAGTGTTCTTTAGCTGCGGCTTCACAAATGAGGGGTCTTAAGTCAGACGAGACTTGTTCTGTCCTGCCTCACTCGTACCTGAGACTGGCAGGTGAGGCTCTGCTTACAGAAGGTCCACGCAGCACGGGAAATGATTGGCTTTGAAAATCTTCTTCCTGGCATCCTTGCCTAAAAGATTTTAGGCATGGTACTCTGATCTCCTCTCTCTCCCACAGGAAGTGTCACCATATGGCACTTGGAGCTTTTGCCTGCCAGACTGAGCTCTCTGCGTGTCAAGGACAGTGCCTGTCCGTATGTGTGACCACAGTCCTGCATCCAGACCTGCCTGAAGAGTACTCAAAGCTGAACGGCAGGAGGTGTGGGCTTGCAGAGCCCTTAACACTTTTTAAGTTCTCTGGAGTGTCTTCCGGTTCTCAGACAGGAGTACAGAGCCACCACCATTCATGCCATGCAAATTGAAGTGTCTCTTATGAGGCAGCCTATGAAAAATTCTGCCCTTAGTGATCCTTCTAAAATCCTTCTCTGAGCGTGTTCCTCTCCTATTCCTCCGCCAGCTCCTCCTCACCTATCACAGCCATTTCTGTCTATCCCCAGCTCTCCCACAGGCAGATCTTTGAGGTCTTTGTCTCTGTCTCCCCAGTGCTGAGGTTACCGGCATGCGCTGCTGTGCCCGGCTTGTGTGTGAGTACTGCAGATCCAAACTAAAGTCTTCCTGCTGTGCTGCGAGAGCTTCACCACTGAGATATCTCCCAGCCAGTAGGTTACACTGTTACTTCTCACATTTCAGGATGTTTCTTGTTTGGAGTTTTGCCTTTGAGATATCTTTGAGAAGTCAGGCAGAATACTGTTCCCTGATTCATTTCCTGGTCCAACAGCAGCAAAACAAGCCCTTTTCTTCCACTGGCCCAGTCTCTCCTGGGCCAATAGGTCCCAAAACTCCATCTGAGAACTTCTTTCCATCACAACAGTCCAAGCTCCTCAGGGTGCTAACAGGGTCCTCTTTAGTTGGGTCTGGTAATCTCTTCAACTTCATTTTTCTCACTAATTTTATGTAATTTCACTCTTCCTTCCTTCGCACATGTTATTCCCTCCTCCTTGAGTGTCTGTCTCTGCTTTGAATAGTCTTATCTTTTCCACAAACTCACATGCATCCCTTAAAACCCTCCCAAAGGTCACCTTTAATCCCTCTCACTTCTGTGTGCAGTTTTCTGTGCCTTGCACATTTCTGCCATTGCTTGGGTCATGGGCATTGTAATGATAGGTTTCTATCCTCCCTACCACGCAAGCTTCTAAGATTTCTGGGGGGAAAAAACAGGCTTCACATGTTTCACACCGTCCTCAACACTTGGTTTACCCTCTGAATTATATACTATTTGTACAGGAAATTTTATTTGAGAACTCTTGAATCCAGACACAAATTCCTAACAAGAAATATCCTGAAATGTAGAGAAATAGTGTAATCTAGTGACTGGGAGATATCTCGGTGGTAAAGCGCTTGCCACACAGCACGAAGATTCTAGTTTGATGTCCAGTATTCACATACAAGCCAGGCACAGCAGCACATGCCTGTAACCTCAGCACTGGGAAGACAGACAAACAGATCCTTGGAGTTCACTGGCCAGACAGCCTAGTCAAGGCAATGAGCTTCTGTTTCAGTAAGAGAGCCTATCTCAAAAAATAGAGTGCTTAACCAAGGGAGACACCAGTGTTGGACCTGGCCTACACACACACACACACACACACACACACACACACACACACACACACACCTACCACTACTACCACCACACTACAGTGTAGCCTTAAAACATACAAGCTGAAGTGCAGGAATATGTTGTGTTCCTGAAAGAGTAGTGCTGTAACCAGTGTCCCCAAAGGTCAGCTCTTTTTCTAAAGACAGTAAACCATCCCCCTCAAAGCCACCCAAACCCCATTATTCTAAATCTACAAGCACCAAGGAACCTTTTGTGAAGATTTTAGGCATTTTGGTAACAAGGTGGGGTGGGCTCTGTTATTTCAGTCAGTGAAAATATAGGTCACTTCACAAGCTAATGCGTGTGTGCTCAGTGACACACCCACTCCTGACATGTCTACTTCTCACAGGAGCAGGTTCAACTTTGTACACACTGGTAAGATGAGTCTCACAGAGCTGCCCCGTGCCCTGAGCACACTGCCACCTTCTACTCCTTCCCATCCCCCTTTTCAGATTGTGTGTGTCTTCATGTCTGTACACGTGTACATGCATATGTGCGTGCATGTCTTCATGTCTGTACACGTGTACATGCATATGTGCGTGCATGCCCACAGAGGCCAGAGGCCAGCATGTCTTCCTCAGTCTTGCGCCACCTTACATTTTGAAGCAGTCTTTCATTGACTCTACAGCTCACCCATTTGGCAAGCTGACCGGCCAGTCAATCCCAGATACCCTCCTGTCTCCGCAACTCCTCCCCACCCTAGTGCTGCACCTCCCTTTTATGTGGGTGCTGGAGACCCAAACTCACAGCCTCTGGTTTGTGCCGTAAGCCCTTTGCCTACTCACCCATCTCTCCATCCCCCTTTTAATATCATCTAACTATTTCTATGTAACAGCCACAATTATAGTTTTATTCTCTTGGCATCTAGACCAAATACTCTCTTGTCCATTTCACCCAAGAGACAACTGAGATGCAGGATAGCCAAAGAGCTTGTTCAAGGATCTAAACATTCTGGAAGCCGTGAATCACTCTCCTGCCCTTGGAGTAGCAGAGGGTCAGAGACAGGTGATGTCAATCAAAGTCCCTCATCCTTCTCATTGCCTCATAATGCTTTTCAAACTCTCACATCAATGCAGGCAGGCAGCAACGAATCTGGTGAAGATATTTCTTCCAGCTGACACGAAGCTGGAGTAATCTCAAATCCAAAAGGAGTGTCCAAGCCATACCAAGCTGTGAGAAGTCAGAATTCCAAAGAAAGAAACACTGTGTGACAGGGTGGTCAGTCTGCAGTGTTTATTAAGGAGACTTTTATAAAGAGGCGGTTTAGCAAAGAGGATTAACTTCTCAGGGTTTTCAAGCACCAACCTAAACAGGTCTACCAGTGCAGGGGAGCAGTCCAGGCTCAAGCCTGCAGGGGAAACAAGCAACCGCCTGGTGTCCGGGTCATACATCGGTCAAGGCGCCCTGTGTTCCATAGTCAGGACACAAAGAAACCTGGAAGAACTGACCCTACAGAAGAGAGAACTACATAGGAAGGAGAGAGCATCTCCAGCGCTACTCACATATCACCCCTGCTGGTCAGAACCCTCCTTCCTCCTTAGCCCTGCCTAACCCTGGGGAGAGGCAGACACTTTCTAATTAGAAGCTAAGAACATGGTGTTTAGAGAACTGAGATTTTCATGGTTTTGGAGCCATTGGGGAGGTGGAAATTTGTTGGTCCTTTAAAATAAGAATGTATGGGGCTGTCCAGAGTTCAACAAGCAATGTTGACAATGGCTGGCTCACAACCATCATCATAATCACCATTTAAAGGGCACTCAGTGAGTGTTCACTATGGCTGAGCTGTAGTTCGTCCTTCCTGTTCAATTCTCATGATGATTCCTGTGAGGAAGATGTGACTTCATACCCCCAGTGCAGAGCAAAGCTAAGACCCCAACCCAAGCACCTCTGAGCTCTCCAGGCTCCTACTCGCTCCTGGTACCCTGGCTACTTCACAAGTTTGATCTGTGAGCCTTAGATCAGGCAAATGGTCTCCAAGAGGAGGGGAGAGGGAAAGCTGCCTATCTGACTATCATGCCTAGAGGCTCTTGACCCCCTCAGGCCAACGCTTGCATTTTGGCTGCTATGGCTGCTGATCGCTGATCATTGGCTGTTTCTCGTGAACAATTTCTCTTCCAGGCAGTTTTTACCTATCTCCTCAATGCAGGACACCTTCCTAGCCTGCTTCTTCTAAGAAAACCTTCTCATGTGATTTGAGCCTCCCTTATAACCGCCTTCCAGGACAGAGCTTGTACCTCAGGGCTCCACCCTCATTAAAGTGGTCTGATCCGTCTCCGTTCTCACTCAAGTTCCTGGATCCCAACTGCCCCACAAGCCATTTGGTCCTGCAGCCTTTCAGTTGCACCCTCCACCCTATCGTACACAAACCTTCATTCACCCTCCACACCATCCTACACAAACCTTCATTCACCCTCCACCCTATCGTACACAAACGGACCACAACGGATTGAGAGTTGCAAATGCAGTTTATTGAAGCAAAGAAAGGAAATGAGCGGGTTTCAGAGCGCTCCATGAAGTCAAACCCGCAAACACCTTATGTACAAAACCAAAGCTCGCTAGCTAGCGAGCTGCAGGACACAGAATGCTGAGGGGCGGTCCAGAGCCCCGAGTACCCTGGACACGTGCCTCAAAAGAGACCTGGATCGGACGCCCTCTTTGAAATGTCATGTAGGTGGTGGCAGTTCTCGAGGAAAACATAAAGTGGGGTCGTTACTAGGTGACTCAGATTGCTACTAATCTGAAACCTTCTTCAGCAGCAGAGCAGAAAAGAAAGCGCACAGGAAATAGGCAGAATCTGTGCTATAAACCTTAGCTCTTTTCTCCCGTAAGGATGGAAAGGGAGAGCTAACTGGGGTTGTGAGCACCTCTCTATCTGGTTCCTCGGGAATAACTGGTGGAAACAAACTTCACGCTGGAACTGCCACCAGACGACTTAACGCCCCCGGAGCTGGATCCTCCCCGGCCTCCTCCAGAGGAACCGTAGCTGCCTCCGGAGCTGCCACCGCCCCCTCCAGAGCCTCCTCTGTGGCCCCCGCTGCTGCCGCCGGAGCCACCGTAGCTGCCGCCGCCACTTCCGGAGCCGCCACCGTAGCTGCCGCCTCCGGATCCGCCACCGTAGCTGCCTCCACCGTAGCTGCCGCCTCCCCCCGAGCTGTATCCGCCGCCGCCGCCGCCGCCTCCTCGGCTTTTGCTTCCGCTCATGCTGGTGTGGCTGGTGCTCACCGCTGCAGAGAGACTGGGTTACACTCCATCCCACTGCACTTGTTCGCCACCCATCCCGGCGCCCTGAGAAATCGGCTTCTACTTACACACGCTCACGCTGGGGGTGCACTCTCCAGACATCCTGCGGGAAAACAGATCAAGCCTTTCAGGACGTTGCACCCTCGCAGCCTGCCTTCGCTTGAGGCATATCCCAGACTTCTCCCCGGTGCTCCCGATGAGAAAGCTGCTCCTTAGCCCCATTCCTCCCAAGCCTGTCGGTTTTCTCAGCCTGAGCCCAAACAGGGAGAAATCCCCTAAACCAGCAAGGCTCTTAGAGCTGGTGGGGCTCAGCTATAAAGGCCGCGTCAAGAGATCCAAGGGCCAGCCCCAATAAATTGCTCCATTTCAAATCCCTAAGAAGTGACCAGGCTGACCGGACCACCCCCTCACCTGATCTCCTCTCCCTCCAGAAGGGTCCTGTAGGTGGCTATCTCCATGTCCAGGGCCAGCTTGGTGTTCATCAGCTCCTGGTAGTCACGCAGCAATCTGGCGAGATCCTCCTTGGCTTGTGTCATGGCATCCTCCAGCTCGTTCAGCTTGTTCTGGGCATCTTTGAGGGCCTTCTCACCACGCTGCTCAGCATCGCTGATGTTCTGCTGCAAGTGGGAGATCTGGGGAAAGAATTTAGCGCATTAGATGGGAGCAGAGTCCCAAACGTCACCTTGTTCTTCCCATCAGGTTAGCCTTGCAACCTCAGTGGGTCAATGCACTCAGGCACACAGAACCACTGGGCCTCGGGTCACCTTAGCCACCGTGCTGACTTCCTTAAAAGACTTTAATGGTGTTGCTTCTCCTGGCCCTGACCTGAGGCTCTGCAGTTCTCTGCAGTTCTCTTACCACTGGCCAACTTCAAAACTTCTGATTACTCATCCCGCAGCTCCTAAGTCTGCTCTGGTCATGGGCTAGGCATTCATTGTGGCCATCATCTTTTATCTACTGAGTCATGTTCATAAATTTCTCTTAAGAGTATCCCACATGAGAGTTGAATTCTGGAAGCTGACATGGTCCCCAAAGGGAATGGAGATGGTAGTGTAGCGTTGGCAAGGATTGCAAGACGCAAAATCAGGAAAGTCTCCCCCAAGACCTGAGGGTCACCCCATTCTGTGTATCTGAGGGTACCTGCTTCTTGACACTATCAATTTCAGATCTGTATCTCTGGATCATTCGGTTCAGCTCAGAAATCTCCATCTTGGAAGTCTTCACACTGTCACCATGCTTCCCAGCAGTGATCTGCAGCTCTTCATACTAAAAATGACATGTTGTTTCAATTAGATGTGGATTAAAACCAGTGTTCTTAAGCACACAAACCTACCGCAAGCACTGGACACCACACCAGACGTCTCAGAGAACCAGCTAAGCACCTTGCTCTGGTAAAAGGTCTCGGCTTCAGCCTTGCTCCTCTGGCAAATGTTGTCATACTGGGCCTTGACTTCAGCGATGATACTATCCAAGTCCAAACTGCGGTTGTTGTCCATGGACAGGACGACATTGGTTTCACTGATATGAGTCTGCATCTGAGACAATTCCTGCAGGATATAATAGTTTGGTGACTCTTACAGAATTTAAAATAAAATTTTAAAAACCCAACTTAGAGGGAGGGCTCAGAGGTTAGGAAGAAGGTTTCCACTCTGCAAAGCAGTGAGATCAGTACTCAAGTCTCTCCATTTAGGTAGCCACATTTGAAATTGAAGTGCTTACTTACCATCTGGTAGAGTGTTGAGAAGAAGTCAATATCCCGCTGTAGGTTGTCCACCTTGCCCTGAAGTTCTACTTTGTTCATATAAGCTGAATCCACATCCTGGAGGAACAAAGGTGTCATAAAGCGGTGTTCTCTGGGCCTCCTTTCTCTAGCCACGAAGGGGTTTTCCAAGTACAAATGGAGTTTGGGATCTACTCCTCTTTTCCATAGTTAGATCATGGCTCCAGATTGTTCCACCTCTTCATACCACAACGAGCCCACCTGACTCGCTGAGAACATGCCTCCTTGCTTACTATAGGGGCTGAAGACCATGGTGCAGCTAAGCGCCTGGATTAGCTGAGGTCCATGGGAATGGCAGAGAACAGCCATCTCCAGATGCTCAGCTTGTACCTGGTTCTCCACGACATGGCTTGTTTCTGCCATGACCTTTATCTATGGTTTCACAGATACAGAACTTGCTCACCTTCTTGATGGTCACAAATTCATTCTCTGCATTTGTCCTCTTGTTAATCTCATCCTCGTACCTGCAGGGAAGCATTGGTTTGTCAGGCAATTAAAGGAGGTTGAGGCCTGAAACTCAGCATCCCAGGTTAAAAGAGTCACCGCCTACCATTGCCTCCCTTCACAAGTAAGGTCATCTTGGCCGCCCTTTTCTTCTGAGCACTAAAGACATTAAACCATATCTATCTTCTGAGAAGATGAAGAAGGATTTTTTTTTTAAATGCCCAATTGATTTGCCTCTAACTGAGGGGAAAGCCATTGCAACATAACAAGTCACATTCTTAACATGTCACCTCCCAGAAATCATTTAGTTCAATAGTAAACCCGTCCCATGAGGCTTCCTTACTTGTTCCTGTAATCTTCCACCATGTCTTGCATGGTCTTCAGTTCAGAATCCATCCGTGACTGGTCGTTCTTCAGTGTGTCCACTTGCTTTCTGAGGTTGCTAATATATTCCTCAAACAAAGGCTCTAAATTTTGGGTCCGGGTTGTAGTGTCCACCTGCTGTAGCAGCTCCCATTTGGTTTGTAGCACCTGGTTTTGTTGCTCCAGAAAACGAACCTACAAACAGAAGACCCATCACCCCAAGTGCAGGCATGGGGTCTGATGGCCACTGAGCAATACCTCATTTTAAAGAGAACTTCGATTCCTATTGACAGTAAGAAACATAGGGAGAAGCTGGCTAAGGTGGCATCAGTTTCAGAGCAAAATCCAACATGTGGCTTAATGTAGAAAAGCCCTGGAAGGAAGTAACTGTATATTACCAATATACATAAAATTACTGGAGTGATGCTTTGAAACAGATATCTGATACTTACATTTGCCTTCCAACTATTTTTAGGTAGATACAAATTTATAGACACAGGGATACACACACAGTTCAAAGATATGTTAGGAAAATACCCAATGAGATTTGAAATTTAATGTGGTTGATTTTATATTGGCATTATTGATAAATTAGCAGAAAAATCAAAAGTGGCTCATGTTTTTCTAGAACTGAACTTGGAATATGTGTGTTTTAAAAATCATCTTCTTGATCCAATATTTTTGGGAAATTGCCAGAGTATAGAGATCCCTGGGAGAACAAGATGTTTGGAGCTGGCCTACTCCCTCCTTCCTGCTACTTCACAGGACACTCTGAGTTAACCTCTTTATGACCAGGAAAAGACCCTTGCAAGTTTCTTATTTGCACCCTAGAAAAATTCCATTTGCCCCATTTCTATAATCTTTGGTCAACAGATGTAAGCCCAATTTAGTTCAAGAACTCAATAAAAATGCAACGGGATGTCAGCCACACTCATATTCTGGTTCCCTTCGTCCAGTACAGAACTGACTCCTGAGCATACTTTAGCATAAGTCTCAGAACTCCATTTCTCAGATCATCAAAGGCAGACACATAAGGCTAATCCCACTCTATCCTGCTCTCGGTCTCGGAGCAGCTAGCTCTCCTTGCACCCCAAGCAGGTGAACCCACCTTGTCGATGAAGGAGGCAAACTTGTTGTTGAGTGACTTGATCTGCTCTCTCTCCTGAGACTTCACTTTTTGAATCTCAGGGTCGACCTCAACATTGAGGGGCTGCAGAAGGCTCTGGTTGATGGTGACTTCCTGGATGCCACCAGGGGGACAGACAGGCCCAAAACCACCTCCAAATCTACCACCTCCATATCCTCCACCACCAAAACCACCTCCACTGCCAAAGCCACCACCACCAAAGCTACCTACACCAAAACCACCACCAAACCTGCCACCAAAACCGCCACCAAAACTGCCACCCCCAAAACCACCACTTCCAGCCACACTCATGGAGATGCTCCGGCCACCTCCAAGGTTAAGGAGACTTTTACTTCCAAAGCCACCACCACCAGAGCTCCCACAGAACCCTCCTCCTGAAAATCTCCCACTGCCACCGCCACCGCCACCACCACCTCCACCTCCACCGCTGCGGCGCACAGAGCAGCTGGTGGATCTGCGGTTGAAGCTGACTAGGCCTGCAGAGCTGGAGCTGAAGCCCCTGCCGCCACCGCTGCCGCCCAGGCACATGGACCTGGTACTACACTGTCGACTCATGCTGGCTTAGAGAGAAGTAAGAGCAAATACAAGAGAGGGAAGGAGCTCAGGACTTCTCTGCCTTGAGCCCAGTGCCATGCCCTTATATACCGGGAGGAAATTGGGCTTGGCCCTCAGAGTCAGAGGAGATGCAGAGCCTGCAAAGGGTTTGGCTTGCCTGCAGCCATACAAGATTTTTACGAGCCTCAACAATACGACAAACACTACACACCTAGCTCCCAGGATGGGCTCTCAAAATTGCTGTGCAGACAAGATTGACTTGTGTGGTAATCACTTTATCAGACAGGATCTCTCTTCAAGTGTTCATAACTTTGAGAAACTAGGACCCCACATTGGCTCCTTAGTGTTTCTTGATAGGATTTTGTAAAACCCCATCACAAAGGTATACATGAGGTGCAAATCCTCAAGCTTGGATCCCTAAAGGAGTTCTTACCCATTTCTGACATTGTTCCTTCAACCGCAGAGCTCACCAAATTACATCTCCTGGCAAAGAGTAAAGGATCTGAGAGCTAAGAATCAAATGTTTTCTAAGATAAGTTTCCAAATGTATTACACTGGTTCATTAAAAGAAGGGCAGCTGTCACCAAAGAGGGTAGAGGGGTAGGTTATCTGGAAACCCATGAGGGGAACGATGCGTTCTTTCCTAGGCTTCCTAGCTATTCTTTTTCAAAGGTAAACCAGGGCAGGAAACAGACACAAGAGTTGTGCCAGCAGTTGAAACCAGGTGGTTAGCAAATGCCAGTATAGAAAGCATGTGGTGCAGTGAGATGAGTCTGCACCTGGCACATGTGGTAAGGCAAAGTGGGGAAGTTGAGGCATGACAGGTTCAGATCCCATGTTGGACCACAGGAGAGTCGAATGTGGGATTGGAAGGGAAGGCAAATGTGAAAATCTAGAAAACCTGACCTGAGAAGCCCACAGTGTTTCTACAGTCAGTGACAACAGCTATGATGGGAGATGGGGCGGGGGGGAGTTAAAGTGAGTCAGAAACTGATTATGTGTCAGGAAGTATTTTATGGGTTATATGAAGTAAGTTAACGTTCATAGCAACTTTGAGAGAGAGATCAGTCTACCCAGTACAAGGGTTGAAAAGCTTCCCCACACATACTCATAGGTGGTAAGTGGCCATCTGGGGCATGAACTGAAGATGCCTCACTAAATACAGTGTATAAGATCCTAACATGTGTTTTGTATGTCAGTGTGGCAACTGACTTCACATTCTCCCATGTGCTTTGGGAGAAAATGGGCAGCATGAGATGCTATCCTGGCATGGAGGGTTCTGAAAGAGAGTCTATTTGATCACTCTGAGAAGGGGAGCTTGAAGACAAAGGAGACTCTGGTTCCATCCAGGTGCCAGCATACCCAGCATGCATCTCACCAGGCGGGGGGGGGGGGCTTTCTGAAGACCAATATTTGACCAATATCTACAAAGAGTAGTAACATAGAGATCTGGAAAGACCAGAACCTACATAGATAATCATGTAGAGAAATCTCAGAAGCCTGGCATGCTCCCCACAATCATGCAAGCAGTGAGAGATGCCTGCTGTGACTTCTGGCTCCCGAGCAACCTTGTGAACATGTGGGAACTCCCTCTTACAAACAGGCTCTGTAGGAGAGGGGGCGTCTATAAAGTGCATCCTGCCCCAGTGCCTGTCTACCGTGAACCAGAAAATAGTGCTAATCCTCTGCACCCTACTCTTCAAGCTTTCTCTGTGCCAGTGTTTGCCCTCCCCTCCCCAAGAAATACCCAAGCCTGTCCTCTGCCCCCCACCCCTCCCGATTCCACAGCACTGTCTTCTGGAACTCTGTTCTAGTGCTGAGATCCTTAGGCTGCTAAACTAACCATCTCTTTAGGGAGTGAGTAATCCAGGCTTTGAGAACAATGGGTACTGGAGTGGCCTTGGTGTGCTGATGGCTGTTGCCTAATCATCTTCTCACAGGTAATCAAGACTCTTTCTGTTCAGCATACTCCCTTATGAGACATATCATTCGACACCATCGATTCCTTCTAGCATTTTGGAGGGGTGTGCATGTGTGTCTGCATGCTTGTGTATGTGCATGTGTGCGCCAGCCAACGACAGATCTTTCCAATGAGCCCCGCTTCCCTAAGCAATGGTGACAGTTTACAACACTGTGGACACATCCTAGCAGGTACTATGAGAAGGGGAAAGGCAGGGACCAGAAGGATCAAGAAGACACAGAATCACCCTCAACTGAAGTTCACACAGCCCCCACAGGACACATACCAAAGCTTGTTTCCCACCAGAGCCCTGAGGATGGCTCCGTTAAACCCATTATATAAAGCTGAAAGCTGAGGTTGTAGCTTGCTTACAAGCTAAGACAAGACACATGTGGGACCAGACCCTGGTCTTTCTGGTGACCCCTCCTAACATGGAGCAGAGGTACAGAGACAACTAATGGAACTGGGGGCTGTTCCTGTCTTCTGGTGCTCCCAGGCTGTGCCGTCGAGCCTGCCTACCACAGAAGTGAGAAGACAGCTCCAAAGAAGCCCAGGACGTCTGTCCAGGTCATAGAGTCAACTCCTAGGAATGCTCCAGCTTCTGAATCAAGCCTCTAGTCTCTCTCCACAGGTCACATTCAATCCCACAGGGTAGGAACTGCAGCACTGCTGGTGAGCTACCATCACTGCCTGTGATGTCCTAGGATGTAGGCTCTTCCAAGACACCTGTGAAACAAAGGCACAAGCCGCACACTTAGAAAACACAAACATGAACGAAGAGGAGAAGTAGCCCAAACTTCTGTAGGTGCCAAGCACCGTTAGATGTTGCTGAGAGATCCTGGCCCCGCTTTAAAGAAAAGATGAGTTAGGTTCACAGAGGGTGAAATGTGTACACTGGGTCACCCAGGTGGTAAGTGACAAGCCATGCTTGTCAGGCTCCAGAGCACAGTGTGCCGTTGACCTTGACCAGCCTCTGCTACCTGTACCATCTATACCTTCTCTACTCAGCCTCAAGGCATGACCCTCCCTCCCTGCACTCTGCCCGGACTGACAACCTCTCTTCTTCCCTTTCTCTCCCTGTCCCTCTTGATTTTCACAGTTTGCTTCTTCTCTTTCCAATAAGGCCTTCCTGTTCTCCTGGAAACTTGCTCCAAAGTCAATCCCACAGACAGGCTTTGGGACACACACACACACACACACACACACACACACAACCTCACGTCCTGATTAGCTATTGCTCTAGGCTCTGGTTTCAGTCTACCACTCTGCGTGGCTTGTCGGTGGTCAGCTCAGACCTCACCTCCTCCAGGGAGGTTTCCTTGATTAGCACCACTGCTAGTCTGCTGGACTCTTTCCCCTAAATTTGGCTACTGCCTTAGCTGAGCATATGCTGGTGTAGTGGCCATTCTGTAGCCGTGTGTCTGTGTGCTTATTCACCAATACTAGCCCCCCATGTCATAGTGTCATAGGGGCTTCTCAGCCTCCCATATGGGCCCCGGTAATGGAGGGATAATCCCAACAGTACAAGCTGACAGCATTCAAGAACATCTGCACAGGCCCTTCCCCACCCCCACACTGCTGCCAAGAGGCAGGCTTTAGGGCCACAGCAGAAGCAGGTGTGGTGATGTTTTGAGAGTTTTTGAGGGATGGGACCGAGAAAAGAATTAAGAGGAACAAGCAATGACAAGCCACCCAGCCCTGTGGGATTCTGCCAGGGCTGTGGGAGAAGAAAATTTTAGGGGAGTGGGGAAAGCTGAAGCTTGGGAGGAGCACGGGGGAGTCGCAGACAATGAGGGGGGCGGGGTGAGATGTTGAAAGCTGACAAATAGCTGAGGAGTGGCTGGAGGCTTTTTAAGGCAGGGTGGGGAGGCTCAGAGCAAGAGATCCACTGAGGCAGGCGGCAAAGAGGACAGTCCCCCAGAGTCTATGCTGGGCAGAGTGGGAGCCAGCAGAGGCCAGAGGGGAGGGAACCAAAGAGGCGTGTGTAGGAGAGAGGCAGTGGAGCTCTCAGTCTGTACTGGGACAGTGGCTGTGGGGACGGGGTGTCACACACTTCTGGTTGCACACTTGACCATCGGCAGGTCACTAGTCCTCTCTGGGGCTCACTTTCCTTATTTGTAAAGTAGGGGCTAAATTTATCTTCCAAGGAAGCTGCAGGGTGTATGTAAGTGATAGGCAGAGAGAGAGAGAGAGAGAGAAGTCTGTCATCTTTGCACTGGAAGGACCCACAAGCTGACATAATTATTGGGAAATTTTTGGTGCAAGCCCCTTGCTGAAAATTTGTGAAATATTAAGAAAGTTTTAAGTTCTTGAAACTCTCCAGGATTTGTAAAGACCATAAGCTTGTCATAGGGAAGAGTGTTGCATCCCATAGAAGTGATGCTAGGAGCCAACACCTGTAGCAGAGGGAGGCGGGGTTAGACACAAGGAACCTTGATGAAAACATGGAACCCCACAGACTCAGCACACGGGGCAGCAGGCTGGAAGCCAGGTCTTTGGAGCCCCCAAAGACCTTCCAAGGCTTAGCACTGGGACATTTGGAAATGATTGTTCATTCTGGAGAACCTCCCAGAAGCCCGAGTTCCCAGCCCAACCCAGCAACAGAGCATTGATCAACGTGAAGACACCCAGCTTCCCAGACTGATCAGAAAGTTGATAAAAACAGGGTGGCAAATCCAACAAAGCCACGGGAGCAGCAGAAAGCTTCAAGAGGGACTGGCAAAGAACTTGGCTCTTTAATTTGAAGATACCTCCTGGGACAAAAGGCTAGGCACAAGCCTCCCTCTTAGACCAAGAACTTTCCCAGCCTAGACACGCACATCTCACCCAAGGTCAGATGGAGTGAGAATGGCAGTGAGCCAATGGCTGCTCCTCCAGTTCACCATGTCCTAGATAAAAATCTCCACAGCTGAGAAGCTGGTGAAAATAAATTTAGATTTCTATTGTGGCCCGCCCTGCCACAGCCTCCCAAGGGGAGGAGCAGCTGGCAAAGCTCCTGTGGGATCCACACTAGCTCCTGCCAGTCCATATCTGATGGATGATGGGGTGGTGGGCCAGCTTTGCTCCCCTTCTGACTACCTACCTGATTGGAAAGCACTAACTTGGCATTATGGGATATCCCACCAAGCCCCTTCTAGGGTCTCGCAGGTCCTCCCAGGTCCTCTCAAGGGACAATGGGAACTAAATCAGATGATGCAAGCCAGGCACTTTGTACAGTTTATAGAATTGCTTGTCATATTCACTGGGATGACCTGGATAGGGTGGTGTTCGGCCCTGGTCAGACTGCTCATTAACCACACCAGGAGACTTTCTCTAGAGTCTTCCAGTGCCTTCCAGTGCTAGTCTCAAGCCCTGTTCAAGCCCTGAGAACTCGCTATGGTCCAGAACATAAACATCTAGATTCTGAGACCCTTCCTTGCTTGCCTCCTCTCCCTCTCCCCATATTTCCTATGCCCCTTCCCTGGAGCATCTCTTTGCCCACAATCTTAGAACTGGGGCATTTGGATCCTTCCTTCCGGTTCGTGGTTTCCACTCCTCTCTGGCTAAGATGCTCAAGTTGTTTGAGGTTAGAAAAGGCAAGGCTATGTTTTCTGGGACAATCCCAACTCCTGCCCAGAAGGATGGGAAAGGTGACCTATGCCTGGCCCTGTCCTGATGCTTTTTCCCAGAGTCACCCTGGATTCCCTGCAAGTATCATACACACGTCAGTGATCCCAGTCCACACCCACTAATGGGTCTAGTGCTGCCAGAAGACTTAGGTTTATTTTACAATCCTGGCCTGGAGCTTGGCCTCTCCTTGACTTGGCCTTCCCAGGTGTCTGACCTTGTTCTTCCCATTAATCACACAAAGTCGGATCCCTTACTTCACAAGCACAGTTTGGGCAGCAGAAATGTAGAATGTCTCCAAGCACATGTCCCCACCACCCTTTGTGACTCCCCTCAGCCTCATGCCAAGCAGTTAGTCAGCAGCCCTTGTAACCTGTTAACTCTCCAAGAGGACCCTGTCACAGTGGCTCACAGATGGTGTCTCTCACATTGAACTGGATCTACCGTAGTTCCCGCCTGCACAAGTGGGTCATCAGCTGTGGCTCGACCTTCTTGCCTAGGCAGGCTCTTCAAATTTCTGCAGCTAACAAACCTGTCTCCCTCCACCCAAGGCTTCTGTCCAGATCCTCCAGCCATTCCTTGCATGGCTAGGCTTCTTACGCCCTGCCACTACTGCCCTGGTTCTTTGAATAGGCTCCTCTCTGTTACTACTGTTGGCGTCCAGAGTGCTCAGGGTGGTCTCCCACCACCAGGGCCTGAGCAGAAGGGCCCCTCTTCCTGATTCTTCTCTTCCTGGTTCCCACAGCTGCCCTCGGTCTTCCCCACACCCTGCTGACTAATGTGTTCTCACTGGCAGCTAAATGCTGCCAATCATTTTTATATTCACTGCTGTTTATCAACCTCTCTCTTGGCTACTGCCTGGGTTCTTGGCTTCTTACTTTAAGTGCAGAACCTTGCTTCCATGTCCTCTTTCTCTTTTTCAATTGGGACAGTCCCTCTGCTCATCCTTCCCTTCCCCAGCCTGCTTTCCAATGGGCCTGTTACCAAGATAGAGTGCCAGACAGGTGTGCCTGGGAATACACTTTTCCAACATAGGTTGTGATCAAAACCAAATGCGTGTAATATCTAAATTCTATCTGTATTCCTTCACTAAATGAAAAGCCAGGTCATAAATCTTATGAGACTTCCACAGACAAACTCTGGAATTCCACAGAGGATGCAGTTATGGAAGAGTTTACTCCTTTTTTTTTTTTTTAGGTTTTTTTAAGACAGAGTTTCTCTGTGTAGCCCTGACTGTCCTGGACTCTCTTTGTAGACCAGGCTGGCCTCAAACTCACAGAGATCCGCCTGCCTCTGCCTCCCGAGTGCTGGGATTAAAGGTGTGCGCCACCACACCTGGGTTACTCCATTTTTAAAATGTCTTCATCTTGCTTCCCTTTAAGCATCTACTAAAGCTGCCATGGCCCTTGGTCCTCACTCAGTGACTGTGCCTCAGTTCCTCTAACTCACACACTTTCGTTCTTCCTTGTCTCCTGTCCAGAGAGCCCTACCTGGCTCCCTGCCCACAACTGCTCTGCTCTAACCCCAAGCCCTGAAACCACTTCCCAGCCTCCAGAAGTCAACTCCCCCTTCTGATGACCTCTGCTGTAGTCGCATCATTCCAGGCTGCTTGGGTCCTCAGGGGACACCATCAAGCTGGAGGACCCAGAGAGACATGTGCCCTGTATTCCTTCACTAAATGAAAAGCCAGGTCATAAATCTTATGGGACTTCCACAGACAGACTCTGAAATTCCACAGAGGATGCAGTTATGGAAGAGTTTACTCCTTTTTTTTTAGGTTTTTTTAAGACAGGGTTTCTCTTCCCTCTGAACCTTCTTTTCCCTCATAATGTGTTTCATCACCTCAAGATTCAGAAGCCTGTCTGTTTTCCACAGCACCTCAGTGCCTATACCACTGCCTGCCTGCTGCACAATAATTCACCGCAGTTTGATCTCAACCCATGCTAAGCCACCGTAGGAGCTACACAACTGCTGAACAACTGCACCGATGGCTTTTGAATGATGAGCAACTTTACAGACCAATAAGGGTGGGAGTTTGGGAGCTGTTTTGAAATGGTGGACTGCTTGTATAATAAAAACAATAATAAAGACAATGACCTTTGGGGGCTGATGACTGCACCATGGGGATGAGATTAAATTACAAGCGTGAGGACCTAAGTTGATCTCCCACAACTCACAGTTTAAAGGCCTGGCATAGTGACACAGAGTTGCAATATTAGCACCAGGCTAGGCAGACACGGGTGGGTGCATGTGTCTCCCTGGCCAGACAACCAGACTATCTTGATTGGTGAATTGTGAGTCAATAAGAGAACCTGTCACTCTCCCCCTGCCCCGCCAAAAAAGAAGATAGACAATACCCAAGGACAGACAGCAGGTGTTGTCCTCTGGCCCCATGGACATATGCACACATACCCCCACACACACTCCTGTGCACATACCCACACGAGAAATGATAATGATAAGCCTTACATTTTAAAATTCGAATTAATTTCAGAGAAATGACAAAATAACAACTCATCTTCTGACCACACAATATACTGAGATCACAGAAAAATTTATTGTAGAAGAACCAGAACTGCCAAGCCCTTCAGAGTGCAGCTTCCAAACAGGGAATGAAGTCACAAGCATTCACCAGCAGACCCTTATAGAGAAGTTCTCCCAGACAGAATTACACACTCAGAGGCTGTAGGGACTAGGCAAGCAAATGAGAGGCACTCCAGAACATGGAAGTGAAGCCACATTCCCTCTCTCATGGCAGTTCATTGACTGGTACTTCTCTCTTCCTGCCACCTCGGCACCAGTTGAAGTATTTTTGATAAAACTGTAAATTAAATTTTAAATTAGATGACAACACCTGACAGAGAGCTCAGAATCGGAGAACAAAAGGGACTTCGGAGGTCTGAGAGCAACCATTGGGTGGCCTGCAAAAACCCAGGGCATTTCCAGACTGGCACAAGACTGAGCCACTCCTAACCCAGGCACTTGCATCGAACAGGATTGACCTACAGGTGCCGGGGTTTGAGCACTTCCCAGCAGGGCCCTTTGGAGTAGAGGTCAGAGAAGGGCTGGCTCCAAATGCAGGGGGCTGCTGGAAGGGGAAGGGTCAGAAACAGAACTTGACTGTCCACCGCATCCCATCCGCACCCATTGCTAAGGACAGTCCTCCCTTGGACAAGGACTAATGTCCCCATGCCCACTGAAACTACCTACCTGGGGCTATTAGCCCAGGGGATAATACAGGTCCAAGCAGGCCCGACCTACAGGTACGGAGTCAGAACAACAAACCTACTCTTGGTGTCGTGGTGAAGGTCTACAAAGAAAGGGCCGCGAAGGTCTTGACTCCCATGCCCGCCTCACGGAGCAAGCTTGTCTTACAATACGCTTCTGGGAGGGATGGTTTCTGAAGGCTGGGGGTGGGTTATTATTTACTGAGCTGTCCAGATTAGGAAAGGGGACTTGGAACTGAGACCCTTAGTGAAGTTGCTCTCCAAGTTCTTTTTCTTCATTGCTTGATAATAATGAGGATCAGGACACTGGCAGGACCAGCGGAGGGGTGCCTGAGTGAGCGCGCGTCTGCCTGTGACTTTGTCTAAATAAAGAGGCTGGAAATCGGCCCTGCCTCCTCCCCTAGAGTTGAAGTGACCTGGGAGCTTGCTGAGACCCGTCGGGAAAAGGTTAGGTGACAGAACCCGAGAGGGATTTGAGGAGAAGGCGGCAGAAGAAGTGCTGCAGCCGCGGGGCCACTACTCCACCACGCGCCTGCGGGAGCTGTGGGTGGAGGTCTGCACTATCTGGGGGCGGGAGGAACCGCCGCTCCGGCCCCCGCCGCCGCCGTATTTGCTGCTGCTTTTGCTGCTGGAACCGTAGCTCCGGCCGCCACCGCCGCTGCCGCCCCGGCGGGAGCCTGCTCCTCCTCCGTAACCGCCGCTGTAACCTCCTGAGCCGCGGGAGCCGCCATAACCTCCCGAGCCCCCGCCGCTGCCACCTCCGTAGCCTCCGCCGCTGCCGCCCCCGCCGCCTCCTATGGTCACCTGGCTGCTCTGCACCGCTGTGCAAGAGAAGGACAGACATGAATGAACAGAAGGGCTCCCTCCGAGGGGAACGCAACTGCACCTGCCCTGAGCGCCTGCAGGTGACCTCCCCTTTGCAGAGGGATTGAAAGTCAACTGCGCACTTCAAAAGGGTGTTGTAGGCATTCATTTAAGTGTGCCACCCTTGTTTAGAAACAGGTTCTCTGTGCTCAGTTTTTATTGAATGCATATCCTAAGGATCTCTAGCCAGTGTTCTCCAGTATCACAAGCAAGAAAAGTAGCTTTGCTTACTTTGGTGTTCTTTGATTAAGAAAACAAAGGCAGCCCCGCCCAGCCCATCCTCTGCCCAGAACCCTCCGTCCCTGGACGCTGCTACTTACAGATGCTCACTTGACTCTGCAGCGCCCCCGACATCCTGTGAAATCAAAACACAGCTATCATCAGGGTAGAGTAGAGTTGTCCCTGAGCACTGTCATGAACCCTTGCTGCGTCCGTCTGTGGGTCACACCTGGCTGCATCTAGCTTAGGGTATAGGAGCTCGGTGCTTTGGAGCCGTGTCATGGTACCAATGATTTCTCCCCTACCCTTCTAATGTTTCTCTCACCCTGGACTACCAACCTTCCTGGGAACACCTGTAAAAGCATCTCTCCAGAGGCCCATGGAACATGGCTGCTGTACACCCACCTGCTCTCTTCACCCTCCAGCAGCTCGCGGTAGGTGGCGATCTCCACGTCCAAGGACAGCTTGACCCCCAGCAAGGCCTGATAGTCTCTCAACAGCCTGGCCAGCTCTTCCTTAGACTGCTGTATGGCCTCGTCCATGTCTTGCAGCTTCTGCGTGGCATCCTGGAGAGCCCTTTCTCCTCTTTCCTCTGCATCAGAAATGGATCCGTGCATCTGTTCAATCTATAGCAGAGACAGGTGAAGGATCATAAAGGTCTTGAGCTTGTGGAATCTGACTTGGGCCCTATGGGAGATGGCAAGTCAGGTGAGCCCTTCCTGAGCACCCGTCCCACCTGCTTCTTGACGCTGGAGATCTCTGCCTGCAACCTCTGGATGTTCCGGTTGAGCTCTGAGATCTCCATCTTGCTGTTCTTCAAGTCATCTCCATGTTTCCCGGCTATGATCTGCAGCTCCTCATACTACGGGTAAGAGGTGGCAGCATAGTCAGTGTCTGCACTTCACTAGGGTCTTCCAGAGGAAGATCTGGGCTGCACTCTCTTGAAGTAAAGGCTGCCTAGAGTTGTGATCCTGCATACTCACACCATCCCAAACCTCTCTCTGCTGAGCAGCAAAAAGACACAATATATGTACACACTCACGCACAGGCGGGCACACACAGAGCTAAACACACACATATGCACACACAAACACATACACACACACACACACACACACACACACACACACACACACACACACA
>CAJQZJ010034397.1:379779-399957 GCA_907164525.1 Lophiomys imhausi
CACACACACACACACACACACACACACACACACACACACACACACACCCTGCTATAGCAAGCCTCCCTCCTCTCTCATTTCTACCAGTGTATGGGTAAGCTCATATCCCATAATGCTCTTTACCTACCTTTTTCACACACCTGAGCCTTCACACAGCCTTTACCCAAACTCTTTCCCACCCACCATATTCCTTGTCCCTTTTCCAGAGTCATTCTTCCAGTGTGCAGAAGCTCCCAGCCTCAGCAGCCCTCCAAGCCCCCATGTTCATTCCTTTCTCTCTCCTGTACCAGTTTTGCTTCATCAACCGGACTATACACAGCACATCTTCAGGAAGAGTTGACAAGAAAATGTGCACTCTGACAAAACTCCCCTTCCCCAGTCTCGGGACAAAAGTCAGTGCATCCCAGAACATCTGTTTTCAGACTGTGGACAGAGGTCAATGATGCCGGGGTTGGCTCCAAAATCCAGAAAGCAGTCCACCACATCCTGGTCATTCAACTGTGTTCAGCCCTTGCTCCTTCAACTAGAGTCTTAAGCATTCGAAACCATGAATTCATACCCAAGAGGTAGTAAAAAAAAAAATATGTCCAACAGCATAGTGGCAAATGTGTACACCCAGTTAGGTTCCCACACTGCGAAGAACGTTGCGGACTATTTAGAATCACAGAAAGTCATTTCTAAGTGATATATAAGAGAGAAAGCTAAAAGGAGATACTATTTTCATATGTATTATAGGAAAAACAGTGGTTAAGAACCTGTTTGTAAGTTGTACACCTGGGTGCAGTTAGTGTTTTTAATGGAAGTTGCTTGTTACAAGGCTTAGGGAAATTAGGGACCTATAAGTTCTCTGTAAGTATTAATTAAAAATAAACAAACAGGCAGGCAGGAACTATCCGAACATATTCAGTGGTGAGAAGGATAATTCTTAGCCAAAATTTCTGGAGTTTTTATCATAGAGATGTTCATGAGGCAATAGCAGCGTGAGGAGCGTCTGTGTATTTGGGGGTGCAAGCTCAGAGCCCAAGCTCACCTTGGTTTGGTACAGGGCCTCCGCCTCGTCCTTGCTTTTCTGCGCGATTAGTTCATACTGGACATGCACGGCATCGATGATGCTGTCCAGGTCCAGGGAGCGGTTGTTGTCCATGGACAGGATGACATTGGTGTCGCTGATGTGGGTCTGCATCTCAGACAGCTCCTGTGAGACACGGGGCACAGTTCATGCCTTCCACCCTCCTGCTGGAGCCTCGGTCCTCTCTCTGCTTCACCCGCAAGGCTGTCTGGGAAGCCATAAATCTGGGCTAGAAGGGCCTCTTGAGAGAAAGTTCCGAACTGTTATATGCTATGAAACACAAAGGGAGGACTGTGAGTATCTTGACTAAAGCTGATGGGGCCAGACATCTGGTCAGGAGGAGAGAGCCCCAAGACCCCCTTCTCCACCACACTTCTAGTACTTGCCATCCCAGCCTTGCTCTGGCTTTACCACCTTTTTGAGAGAGCCCTTTGACAGGCACAGTTGTTCCTTGTAGACATAAGAGCTCTCAGAGACATTTAAAAGGACTCCAGCTCGGAGTCACTTGACTAGCAGATTGACCAAGCAAATAATTGAATCTCTCAGTTCATACGTTCTTCTGTTAAAAGGACATCACCATAAGGTAAGCTGGGCTTCTAACACAGCAATCAGCTCAGAGCATGAAGCCCCGTGTTAGACAGTGGGTGACAGGTGGCCACAGATGACAGGTAGGCATGGGGAGCACACTACCCTGCTCCCTTCAGTTTGTCTTTACCACAAAATCCCTCCTACAGGGTTCTCCCAGAGTCCTGTGGACTTCCCACAGAAAGTCCCATGGAAGATTTGGTGTTACCCTCATGTCCCAGGTGGCCTGAGAGAGATTGTGAAGCAGGGAACTACCACACCCTCACCTATCTCAAGATAATCACTGCCCCACCCACATCTCCACTGCCATGACCAGAACCATTGAAGGTGAGGGAATGGCTGCCCATTGAGGGACTGGTGGAAGAACCTTCTCCAATCCATGCTTTTATAGGATGTGGGAAAAGAAAAGGCTTTCTCCTCAGGGTGCTACTCACCATGTCAAATAGATGCCTTAGGAAACTGATCTCCTCGTACAGCCTGTCCACTTTGGACTGCAGGTCTGAATAGTCCATGAAAGCAGCATTCACATCCTGAGTGGCAAAGATGTTTGATTTTGTCACTCAAGCATTGCCTGCCACCAGCTTCCTGACCGGCCCAGTGGCAAATGCTCTCTGGGTTTACTTCCTGGCTAAAAATGCCATCACTTCACCCAAGTCAGGGGCCTGAAAGCTGACTTTCCTAGCCAGAAAGAGGCACGGCACCTCCACACCTGGGTCAGCCACATCAGCTCCCTCTCCAGGTCCCAAGCCTATACATAACTGACTTTCAGACACTACCAGTTAACTTAATTTCCATTTCTGAAGTCTGGAGGATTCCCAGGGCCACAGCAGTGTGTCAGTCTGATTTCCCTTGTGTGTGAGGGCCCTGAAGCTAGACGGCACATGCTTAGTGCAAGACTTCACCCTGTCCATGGCACAGAGCACAGTCTTCAGGGGTTCTCTCCTACCCAGTCTGAACTCCCCAAGGACCCACCTCCCTTCTCCCTTACCTTCTTCAAAACAACAAAGTCATTTTCAGCAGTGGCCCGCTTGTTGACTTCATCCTCATACCTGTGATGGAGACGAGAAGCAGCTGCAAGGCCTGCTTGCACCTTCAGGTTCTGCCTCCCAGCAGAAAGCCCAGACTTTCCAAAGCCTCAGCTGTCCTGAACTCAGGCGACCTGCTCATAGCGGTGGTGACCCCCGCCAGGATCTGGTGCTCTAGCCTCACTGATGAATGGCTGAGGTAGCCCCCAAAACACCTAACCAACAGTCAGGACAAAGAACCGGACATGAAAAACTCAGAGACGCACAGAATGTCACTAAATGTCCATACTTAGATTCTGATTTGTGACTTTCTAAATGTTTCCCTCAAGCTTTTCCATTAAGACTATAAAGTAACAACCATTTTGATTAAACCTTTTAAGAGGAAAATATTTCACCTACAGTTAGTTCTGTCCCCACCTCTGACCTCCAATGTAAGTTTTTCCCTGTAGATTCACACTCATGTGATTCTCCAGTGACCCAACACAGGAAGCACATCAAGGTGAAGTCAAGGAAAGCACCTGTACCCACTGAGGTGGAAGACCATGGAAGAGGTCCCGCAGGCACCTACAGTCACTCATGAACAATGATTTGAAACTCAACTCCTGGCATCCCTACCGTCATTGCTGGTAATTGCTGGCGCTTCGTAAACACTAATGCAAAGAACGAACTATTAAGTATCATCTCATCTCAACCAGTGCTTCTTCTTAGTGTGGTCCCCAATGCACTAGCATCAGCACCACTGGGAGACATGTTCAAGATACACACTCCCTGGCTGCATCCCTGACCCGCTGGATCAGATCCACTAGGGCGAGACCCAGAGCCTGACGCAACATGATGCATCTGTAGTTTAAGAGCCCCAATGCCTCCGCACAGCCCTCAGCAAGGAGGGTACACTCCAGACAGAGATGAGCTAGTAGGCAGGCCTCACTGGTCTCCCTACCTTCCCTGCTTGATATAATGGACAGCTGGCTGTCACTGCTGTCCTACCAGGACTGTCACGTGTAAAACAGCGCCTCCTGCATTTATACAATGCGGAGCCCACTTGACTCTCCCTGTGCCACCTGTCACCCATGCACACTGCAGCAGAAGGGCTCTAGTAAGGCAGGTCCCTGACAGGCCTCTCCTTGACCCCTTTGTTCAGCCCTGGGTCCTCACTTGCTCTTGTAGTCCTCCACGACATCCTGCATGGTCCTGACCTCCATGCTTTGGCGTGACCGTTTAGTGTTCAGAAAATCCACCTGCCTCTGCAGCTGATTGATGAAACTCTCAAAGAGTGGCTCCAGGCTGCTGGCTCGAGTTGAGGTGTCCACCTGTTGCAGCAGCTCCCATTTTGTGTGCAGCACCTGGTTTTGCTGCTCCAGGAAGCGCACCTAAAGGGCAAGATCCTCAGTAACCTCCAGCTCAGAGAAGCTCTCTCCACAGGAAGAGAGATCAACGGCATGCCCAAACCTCAGAAATTCAAGATGGGCCTTTTGGCCATCCTGGGAGGCAACATGGCTTCTTAGGGCATTTCCAGCCAGTTTCACCCTTTATGCAACATTCTCACCCCACACTTAATTTTTTTTTTTAATGCCAACATGAACAAATACCATTTCCTCTGTCTTGGAATGTGGCAGGTGACTGAGGACAGAAGACATTGAAGGAACAACAGGTCTTGGGATACTCTCCAGTGAGTGTCCCCTGCTTCCACTACCATGTTTGCTGCATGCCACTGTGGTTTTCAAGACAACAACTTCATTTAAACCATATTATAACCCAGTCAGAATTTTTAAGATTAATGCTTTTGCTTTTTGAAATCCTGCAATGCATTTAAGTGCCCCAAGTGAGAACTTTGGGCTGACATATAGTTGGAAAATGCCTAAATTACTATTTCTTTTGAAACCCCAGGAAATAGAGCACGGACAGAGCCCTGTGTTTTCACCACAAACGTCTTCCCCTCAAACTGTGGGAACAAAGATTGGACACAGAGAGGGGGCAGGTTACATAGATCAAGTGCATGAACTGTGTTTGCCCTTCCTGTTCCTCTGATAGGTGACCGTACGTCTAGCCTCCTCTCCCACACAGTGATAGAGGTGGCTGCACTGCCTGTGTGCTTTTCCCTTGGGCACATGCCTGTGTGTGTGCACACATTCACATTCGTGTACATACATAAATGTGCATTGCATGTACTTGCATATACATATTCACATGCACACAGACATATTCACATTCACATGCTCACTTGTACACACAAACTCTTTCCTACATAAAATATATTTATAAACACATCTTTTTGTATGTACACTCAACAGAGAGAAGGAGAGAGAGAGAGAGGGAAAGAGAGAGACAGAGAGAGATCTGCAAAGTTGATTTCCCTCAACCAGGAGTTGTAAAAGGGTTGGGGGGTCACTGCTTTGTGGGGTCACAACAGCACTTTGCAGACATTCCTTTGTTGTTCTTTTGTTTGTTTTCGAGACAGGGTTTCTCTGTGTACCCCTGGCTGTCCTGAGCTCACTTTGTAGACCAGGTTGGCCTTGAACTCACAGAGCTCTGCCTGCGCCTGCCTCCCGAGCACTCGGATTAAAGGGGTGCACCAACAAGCCTAGGATGAAGCACTAATGAGGCACCCAGAGCTCCCAGGCCCCAGGCTCCGCCTGTTTAAGTGGCCCAGCCCTGATAAGTCCCTTTGCATTCTGACTCTAACCAGAAGAATGTGTGTAGAGAACAGTGTTTCTCAGGCTTATCTGGACTGATTGTATCACAGCAGGGGATTGGGCAACCAGCTCTCAGAGAAGACCCCTCTGCACAGCTTGGGACACCCCATAAGGAGTTCCTGTCACTGTCTACCTCTGTTCTGTGGTGACATTCCTGGTGAGTGGAAGGATCGGTTGAGTTCTGCGCTCCATTACAGTGGTATGTTTGGTAACAGTGGCACAGCAGGTCTGAGGTATTCTCAGATTATGGCTTGTATTCCAAATGAAGCGAGACTCCAAGTAGGTATTTACTGGAAGGAGGGAGCATTGTCCTTTTAAAGGATGGTTCTGCAGTGCTATTGAGAATAGGCCAGGCTGTACCAAAGGGGAAGCAAAAAACAGGGTGAGAAATCACAGTAATAAAAGCTGGCCTAGCCGGGCGGTGGTGGCACACACCTTTAATCCCAGCACTTGGGAGGCAGAGGCAGGCAGATCTTTGTGAGTTCGAGGCCAACCTGGTCTACAAAGTGAGTCCAGGACAGCCAGAGATATTCAGAGAAACCCTGTCTCGAAAAACCAAATAAATAAATAAATAAATAAAATTTAAAATAATTAAATAAAAGCTGGCTTTCTTCCAGACTGGAGGTTCAATGGTTGATGGTCATCACAGGGCCTGTTTCAACAGGAGAACATGAAGCCACTGTCTCCTGGATCTTGGTACCATGTTGCAAAACTAAATGGCCCTCTGTTCATGGCAGGAGCCTTGATCCAGTGTAAATCCCGGGTTCATTTCAAGAAATTCGTGCTACTTTGTTCATGTCAGTTTTTCCTATTCTTCCATTGGTCAACCTAGACCTCCCGTAGGACCTCCTTCACTATTAAGGTTTGTGCCGGGCAAACCTTCCGTCCCTGCCTGTATGCAGGCATCACAGTGTCCAAACAGGCTTCTCATCCTGAGAAATCAGAAGTAGACAGGAGAGCGCGGTTCTGCTGAACATCCCTGGGGCGACCCATGACCCTCCCTCTATGTTCTCCTCTCTCCATCTCCAACCCTTGCCCTGATATCAGGCACTGGCCATGGTGCCTTACTCTGCAAATGCCAAAAGGAAGGTCTCTACCATAGCTGTCTGTCAGCCTCTTCTCAGAGACCTGAACATGAGGCAAACTTGTGTGAATTAGGGTAAAGGGGTTCAAGGTGGCCCTTGGTTGGCCCTGATTGACGTAAAGAGGACAACTCGGACAGAGTGCCTCATTCTACATTTCTGACCTTAATTCCTAGAGAAACCTACCATCAAGGCATCACATGATGCTCTCCAACAGCTTCCCAGCTGCTGTCGCTGCCTGTATCTCTAGTTCTACCACCTCAGCTCTTCCTCTGTCATTTCCCAGAAATTTTGACATTTGAAATTCCCTGAATGGGTCACACTCTTCATGTCTCCTTGCTGTGTGGAAATTCTCTCTGCCTGAGAGTTGTTTGGCTCTTCTTCCATCTTGAAGACCCAAATAAGACCTGGGGTCTCCCAACACAGTGAAGCACTCCCAGTATCCAGCAGGCACATTTCACAGTACCTTTGATCTACCCTGACCCAAAGAGTACCTACCACACATACTAACACATCTCACACAAACTGTCACCATTCTCTACCATTCTGTTCTGTACCTCCCTGAAAGCAAAATCTGTGCCCTAGTTACCCCTATACCTTCTGTATACAGTAGAATACAGTAGACCTAATAAACACTGGGAGTGGACAAATGGGCAGGTGGATTGACAGACCAGTGAATGGGTGATGTGATATGCAGATGACTCTATAGCAGGGAATGGGTTCAGGCATAAACTGGTTATGAATATGAATGTGGGCAGAAGGATGGGGAGATAATAGTTACTGTGCATGATAGATGGATGAGTAGATAGATATATAGATGGATGAATACAGGTGATGGATGGATGGGTGCATGGATGCATGGAATGGATGAGGGGTGGGTAGATGGATTGGGTGGATGCACTGTAGATAGGTACATAGATAATGACAGATGGGTGAATAGATAAGCAAATGAATGGAGACAGATGGATGAATTGAACAGATGGGTGGGTAATGGAGGAATGTGTGTGCCAGAAAAGATAAATGAATGGCTAGGTGTGTGGGGGTAAGTAGATGAATGGATGATGCATGTGGGTGAGTGATGTATGGATGGAATGTTTGGGTAGGTGGGTGAGTGAGCAAATAGATATGTGTGTTTGGATGGAGGGTAGAAGGACAGATATGGGGCATAGGTGATTAAAAATGAGAGAACGCCTATGTACACAGAGGAATGGGACATTGGTAATGAATGAGAGTGAAGTTACTGTCATGGGTGTCTGTTGGGTATCACCACACCCTTATCTGCTTTCCTACTAAAAGTGAAAGATTAAAAAGAAATACATCTTTGAGAAGCCCATATTAAATGTTTACGTTAAAACCTATGTGAGCCGGGCTGTGGAGGCACACGCTTTCAATCCCAGCACTGGGGATACAGAGGTAGGCTGGTCTCTGTGAGTTCAAGGCCAGCCTGGTCTACAGAGTGAGTTCCAAGACAGCCAGAGATACATAGTGGGGCCCTGTCTTGAAAAAAAACAAAAAACCCTATGTGAAAGCCTGGGTTAAAGGCTTTCTTGAGGTCCCAGAATATACACAAGAGGAAGTGACTCTCGTCATCCAACTGAGATAGCACAGTCGCAGCCCTCTGGCAGCACGAGCCCCCCTTGGCCTTGTGGACAGCCACCAGGGACTATCTGCCTCTATAGTACCCACCTTGTCAATGAAGGAGGCAAACTTGTTGTTGAGGGTCTTGATCTGCTCCCACTCCTGGGTTTTGATCCTCTGAATCTCCGGATCCACCTCCAAGTGCAGGGGTTCCAGGAGGCTCTGGTTAATAGTCACTTCATGGATGCCCCCAGGAGGATAAGAAGGACCAAAGCCTCCAAGCCCAAAATTGCTAGTGACAAATCTAGCTCCTCCAAATCTGCCACCTCCCCCATAGCCAACCCCAAAGCTCCTTCCTCCCCCAAGTCCTCCCCCAAATCCTCCCCCGAGTCCTCCCCCAATTCCTACCCCAAGTCCTCCCCCAATTCCTCCCCCAAATCTTCCTCCCGCCCCCCTACCCTGGCCGAAGCCACTGGCACTTCTCCCCACTAGACTCCCAAAGATGCTTTTACTACTGCCCATATTGTAGAGACTTCTGGAGCCAAACCCCCCTCCATAACCACCACCACACCTCCCCCGTGACAGGCTCACAGACCTCACAGCCTGTCTCTCACCTCCAAAACCTGAGGAGGGCCTGGGGCTACAGGCCCCCCTGCTCCTTGAGCTAAATGCAGACTGAGAACTAAACTGGTAGCTCATGGTTGCTAGGGCAACCAGAGACACAGGTAGCAAGGGCCCAGTTGGAAGAAGGCAGAGAGCAGGGAGGGAAAGAGCTGTGACTCTCTTGGATCTGGCTCCATCCCTATATATGCACACACCTGCTGGGCTGGGTGCTTTCTGAACTCTGGGAGGGGAGTATCTGCCTGTCAGTAGCATCTGTCTAAAAACCTCACACCTATGTGTTGCTGAAATTACATTGCAGAAAACTCCCCCAACTTGATCACTTACCATTCATCTCTTACTACGGAGAGATGGAAGAGTAGCAATCACTCAGGATCTCAGTGTTGGAAACTTCTGTCCAGTTTCTCCTCAAATCTCAAACTGATCTTTTCCTAAGAAGCAGCACTGAGGTGTTTATTTTGGGGTGTGCTGAAGAGACCCGGATGACACTATGGCGCATCTAGTGACCTTGGAACCACAGCTGGGACGAGAGTGGAGACACTTGCTGTAACAGGACTGTCCTCGTGTGCAAAAGCTGTTCTTGTTTTGTGAGAGGTGTGTGTGTGTGTGTGTGTGTGTGTGTATACAAAATATTTTTCGAGAATCCCCCTGTACTAATGTATCCTAGACTTGGAGAAAAACTATCCCAAAGTATCTTCCTCTGTTCTAATATTTATAAACTGATACTGGCAATATTAGTTATCCTTTATGGGATATGTAAAGACCACAGATAAACAAAACACAAGCCTTAATTTGGATCCATTTCTTTTTATTTGGTCAGCATAAAATTGCTCTCCTGGTAAAAATAGCAATAATAGTAGCAAGTTCTTAAAGGGTTCCTCTCAAATTCTGTACTTATCAGGGAATAGCAGTAAAAGAGCCGTAGCCCATGTGCATGCTCTGAGAAGAACTGTTTCCAGTTGGAGGCCTAGCGAGAAGTCCATGAGAGTCTATTCATGTCATCCAACAGAAGTATGGGTTTGTTCTGGACACAAATAGCTGGTAGGTTTAATCCAAATGCACTAATAAATGTTTTAAACATGAAGAGAAAGAATAAATGCCCGCTTCAGGGAAAAAAAGTGATTAATGATTTGTGTACATGGAGACAATTATTTAAAACCTGAAGGAAGCGTAGCTGAGTCAGAAGAGGTCATCATATAATGTTGTAGAGGGCCTGCGCTCAAAAGTCCCCAGGAATGTGAATCATTCTCATGCAGATTGTGGGGTATTTCTCCTAAGATTTTTAATTGCCCCCTTTCTATATGTTTGTGCAATAAATTTTCTTTTCTTTTCTTTTCTTTTTTTCAATAGTTGTGTCTGACTCCCAAGGGCCCCAAATAATTTGGGGTGGAAATTCCAATCAAGGTAAGAAAGATCAAGTGGCCTGTAAAATCAAGAGATGGGCTGGGAACAGCTTTGAAGAGAAGCATCCTGCAGCTGGGAGTGTCCAGAGGGCTGTTGCCAGACTCCAGAACACTCTCCATAGTGTTCTGAGCATGGGAACTGTTTAATGGGTCATGTCCAGCAATCACTGTGGAGGGCAAAGAGAGTGAGCCTGAGATATGGAGGCAAAAGCTCAGATCTCACCTCCAGGCCCTATTTCCACCTGGCTGTTGTTATCCCAGACAAAGTATGTCCATAGCTGCTCTCCCCAGCCCCCACCGCCATCCCACACATCCCATCCTGGTGAGCAGCTACATCATCTATGGTTTCCTACTTAAATTGGGACGGTCCTATACAAAACAGATGGCCACCCTAGTTCTTCTTATCGATTCCCCATCTTAACACCTCTAGGGACTTTAGATAAGACAATGATAGGTCTCCCAACCCCTCAGACAAGGAGAAAGAGAAATAAATATAGCCAGAGAAGGAGTTGAAAGTTGAGAGTGGACCTTCTGGAGCTTTGGGAGCATGAGAAAGTCTCCCAAAGGCCAGGATCCTGAGCTAAGCAGAGGGAGAAGAGGCAAAAAGAAGAAGAGGTCAGCAGAGAGGATAGGCGTATTATGGCAGAACAGGGTGCATGGCAACAGTGGTTGATGAAGGGATCCCTGAGTGCAGCATCTTTAAACTTGGCTTTAAATCATGGTTTATCCCCTTCCTAACTCCTTGGTTTGGACGCTTGCCTCCTCAAGTCTCGGTTTAGGACCTCGGAGACAAAGAGAGTAACAACAGAAGCACAGGAGGCTGTGCTCCAGTTTGAAAGAGCAGCTGTCAGCTGGTCACTTGAGTGGGGCTCCTTCCCCTAGTGCCTCCAGGATGCTTTCTGTAAGACTAGAAATTGTGGGAAGTTCTCAGTGCTTGTCTGTCCATCTCTCTTCACCTCCATCTTCATGCCCAACTAAATAAATAGAAAGTTCCTTAATGTTAAAATCAAATACAGTCCAGGAAGGAGCTCTTCCCTCAAAAGTGCCCATCAGATTGCTGGTAGAGGCTAATGGCAGAGTCCTGCTGCTCTGAATGAAAGCAAAGACTGACACATAGATATTTTGAAGAGCAAAGAGCCCCAAGGGGTGCCACACTTAGCCACCCTTACCATGCCCTAGCTCTGCGGCTGTCCTATTTACTGATTCTCCCTCCCCATCAGCAAGTGCTCTCTTTAAAAGGAAAGTGGGAAGTCAGCTTGTCCCCACCTGACTCCCAAACACTGAAACCAGAGGCTGCCAAGAGGGTGAGGCCTGAGCAACTATCAGTGACCAGAATCCTAGTCTCAGCAGCATCTGGGGGCAGGGTTCGAGAGGAGCATCCACATAGATATGCTCCCCACCTCATCCTGCACCTCCCAGGGGCTGGAGGTGGGTATATCAGGGGCATGACAGAGAAAGAATCTCACTCATCTGCCACCACCCAGAGAGCAAGGCCCTGGAGCCATGAAGCAGGCATGGGGCTTGTGCTAGCCGCACAGCCGCAGCTGCAGCTTTTGGACCTGTGATTGGCAGAAGAGAAGCCCGTGGGGTGATGCAGACGAGGAGAGAGCAGTTGCTGGACAGAACAGAAGCTCCAGCCTTGATTTCCCACCCAACGTAGCTACTTGTCCCTGTTTGAGTGTCAGAATTGGACTTGCAGCGGGGGCCGTCAGCCCATTGTATCCTGACAGGAGGAAGTGGGTACAGACAGAGGGACATAGTCCAAGTTACAGAGAAGGTTGGTGGTGCAGCTGACATTGCAGCTCCTCTCTTCCAACCCCAAAAGAAAAAGACACCAACAAGGAAGTCCCAGGCAGCCACTGCTCCTGCAGCCGGGGAGGCAGGCCGACTGAGGGCTATACCGCCAGTCTAGCAGGAGGAAGGTGGGATCTACCACACAGAAACATCATTGAGGAATTTTCCTGTATTTTGGGTTAAGGTGGTTGCTAGGCAATCAACTAACACCCCAAAACATTCAGGGTCTCACCTTTGAAACCCTCTATTGACTAGAACCCCAGGACCAGCCTGGGAATGAAGGCTAGAGCAGTTTTCTTCTGCCATGTCTACCTTATCAGGTGTTCTTAGCCCTAGAAGCCCCATGAGGCCTTAGCACAGCTCTGCAGGACCCTCCCTGGGTCTGGAAGACCTGGGGAAGGTCTGAAGACAATGTTGCTCCAGTCATACCAAGGCTCTTCCATCCAACGTACTGGAAGTTTACACCCTTCTGAAGCTGGTACTGTCTCTTGTCCCTCAGGCAAAAAGAGCATCTGGGCTTGTGTGGGCCTAAAGGAAAGAAAGGTTGAAGGTTGGCCCTAAGCTGAATTCCAAGAGAAACAGTAAGGTCTCAGCCTTGAATCACAGTTGTCTGGCAGAGGACACTTCCATACAGTAGATCAAGAGGCGGCCAGGACGGACAGGTTGTGGGGGTTGTTGGTAATGGGGACCAGAACCCCAAATCCCTGGGATGGGGAATATGAAACATTCAGTAAATTCCAGGCTCCTATGTCCTCTTGCCCATGTTAAAGAGACTATAGCAGCATACAAACATAAGTAATTAACGATTATTTTTTCTTCCATTTAAGAATGAGCAGGTTCCTGGAACAACGGCCCTTTATTGGGTGCTTACACTACAAGAAGCTAGGCAGACTGCACCATTTGAGTCCCATAACCACATCTTTGGAGCAGAAGGTTCATGCTCATGCAGAGGCCAGAGGTCAACATCAGACATATTCCTCTATCAAGCTTCATTTTATATCTTGAGTCGGAGCCCCACACTGAACATAGAGCTTGCCGCTTCTGCTGGATTGTCTGGACAGATGCCCTGGGGACCCACCTGTCTCCACACCCCAAGTACTGGAGCTACAGACTCCGCTTGCCACTCTCACCTTTGCACATTGATTGATGCTGGGGGTCTGAACTCTGGCCCTTGTGTCTGCACAAGCATTTTACTCACTAAGCCATCTCCCCAGCCCCCACTCTTCGGAGACTACAGTGTTTCTTGTAACACAGGCCCGCCTCAAACTCTCTGTGTAACTAAGGATGACCTTGACTTTCTGTCACTCTTGCCTCCACCTCCCGAGTGCCGTGATTGCAGGCTTGTGTCACCATGCCTGGCATATGACATGTTAGAGATGGAACGGAGGACTTCAGGCCTGGTGAGAAGACACTCTACTGACTGAGCCACATCCCAACCATGCAACCGCATTTTACTGATGACCTTCGGCTGTGGGGCTGGGGGCCCGCAAACAGCTACGAAGCTCACAGCCCCAACCCCAGATCTCATCTGGGCAGAATGATTCCAAAGCCAGAGACCATGCCATTGTACTTTCTGCTTCATGGGGTAAGATTTTAGAACTCAGCTGCTGGAATCTGAGTCTGGACTCCACCTCATACAAGTTGTCTGAACCCTGTACAAGTTCACTAACCTCTCCACACATTAGATTCCTTGTTTGTAAAGCCCAGGTACTGCCTACCTGGTGGGACTGGGAAAGTTGGAGCAGTTAATTCGGGAGATGCTCTTAGCATAGAGCCAGGCAAAGGACAAGATCCTTAACAGTTACTATGTCACTATATAAGGCAACCCTCCATCAACTACACTGGGTTTTCCATCCAACTTCTCATAACAAATTACAGCAGCATCATTTCCAACATAAAAACATAAGTTGTAATATACCATAAACCGTGTAAAAGACTTCAAAATGCTTTGCTTTAATCTGCCAGTTACTGGAAACAGTAGGGGATGATTGTGCACCCCCTTAAAGTAGCAATGCAGGAGTATTACAAGTTCCAGGCCAGCCTGGGCTACACAATGAGATCCTGCCTCCCAGTAGAGGGGCAGAGACAATATTCTGAACAAGGCAAAAGACTCTGTCATTACACTAAGGATCCCAGCCCTGAGCTGCAGTCACCACCTAACATGAGATGTGGCCAGGAGTGGCCTTGCTTTCTTCTCCCTCTTCTGTAGATCACTTGTTCCCTTCACAGGGTAAAGGCTCTCTGTCTTACACCACCATGACCCCATGTTCCCCCCGCTCCCATTTCCCAGCAACCACCTTCTCATTGTTTTTGTGAATATGACTTTTCCCATTTCACACATGCATGAGATCATGCAATATGTGTCTGTCACTAGGCACAGTGGGGAGGTGGGAGGGAGACCATCCATGTTGTTGTAGCCAATGGGGTTTCTTTCTCCTGTGCAGCTCAGTAACATTCCATTGCATATTATATCTGCCACATTTTCCTGGTTTGTTTTTGTTTGGTTCTGTTGTTTCTTAGTTTTTTGAGACAAGATGTCATGTAGCCCAGGCAGGCTTCAAACCTTCTATACAGCCGAAGATGACTTTGTTCTTCTGATCCACCTTCTTCATCTCCCAAGAGTTGGGATCACAGGTATGTCCCACCATACCCAACTCAAACCTTCTTTAGCCCCTGGAGATGGACTTACAGCCTGCCTGGTCTGGGCTCTGGGGACACCAGTTGGGTCCTCTAGAAGAGCAAAAAGAGCTCTTAACCACTGAGTTGTCGCTCTGGCCCCAGTATTTTCTTTATCCATTCATTTATCTATGGACACCAAGGTGCATCCCATATCTTCTCAATAAGCTCAAGATACTTATTTTATCTCCTTTGTAAATATACCCCAAAGAGAATTAGTGAATGATATGGCAGTTTTACTTTATTTTCTGAACCTCCACCCTGTTTTCCATCAGGCTAGGCTGGTCTACCCTACATTCCCACCAACGGTGGGCAAGGAGCCAGCATTACCAACCATCAGAGAAAAGTGAAAATCACAGTGAGGTAAGCCCCACCCTGTTAGGGTGGCAGCCACTGAAAGATAAGATAACGAGTGTTGGTGTGAAGAAAAGGAACGCTTGCACTGTGGAGCTTGTTTCTGGCAGGGGCAGGCTGCAGTGGCACAGTCCCCACATTCCTCTCTCACTGTATTGGACCATCCTAGGCAGACTTTCCCTCCAGATTTAGAACTCTCTCTGTTGGAGGGACAGTGCACCCTGGTGAGCACTGGGCTATCTCATAGCTGTGTGATTACTCAGTGGAGAGTTTCTATGATCTACCAAGGTGTGTTCTCTGTTTCTGTTTATATAACTTCCTTTGTCAGTCTTTATGCTGGTGAAGACCTCACAAGGAAGGTACTCACGAATGTGCTCCTTGACATGTTGGTCTTCTGTTGTCCTAACTGCATATCCCTGGTTTGCCAGGGGCCTCACCAACCCTGTGCTGAACCTATGTTCTGTCCAAAAACAGCCATGTGCCATTTACCCAGTCATGGACCACATACTCAATGGTGGTTGTACTGGCTGGCTTTGTGTGTCAGATTGACACAACCTAGAGCCACCATCACAAAGGAAGGACCCTCCGTAGGGGAAATGTCTCCATGAGATCCAACTGCAAGGCATTTTCCAAATTACTGATCAACAGAGGAGGGCCCAGCCCACTGTGGATGATGCTATCCCTGAGCTGGTGGTCCTGGGTTCTGTAAGGAAGCAGGCTGAGCAAGCCAAGGGGAGCAAGCCAGTAAGCAGCACCCTCCATGGCCTCTCCATCAGCTCCTGCCTCCAGGTTCCTGCCCTGCTTGAGTTCCTGTCCTGACTTCCTCCAGTGATGGACTACAGCGTGGAAGTGTAAGCTCTATGAACCCTTTCCTCCCCAACTTGATTTTTGGTTATGTTGTTTTGTTCCAGCAACAGAAATCCTAACTAAGACAGTGGTCCCAGATGACAACAATGGAAAAAAATAAAAGTCCCTACTACCTAGAGGCATCACAGCCATGTCAGTGTTGAAGCATGACTCCTGTGGTGATACTTAGCAAATGAAGCTACTGCCCTGGCAGTAACAAGTCATGGCATAGTACACACATGGTTATGCAGCATGTGCAGAGCTTGACTGAGAACAAACAGCTGAGTTACTGGCTTACCACACGGTGTTTTCATGAAAAGTTCAGTGTGTGTTCTTCTTTTTTTTAAGTGTGCTGAGCCAGGTATGGTGGTGCTCACACACCTATAATTTTTTTGTTTTGTTTTGTTTTTCAAGACAGGGTTCCTATCCTGGAACTCACTCTGTAGACCAGGCTTGCCTTGAACTCACAGAGGTCTGCCTGCCTCTGCCTCTGCCTCTGGAGTACTGAGATTAAAGTCACATGCCACCATGCCCGGCTATAATCTTAGCACCTGGGAGGCAGAAGGATCAGGAAGTCAAGATCGGTGAGTTTGAGGTCAGTCTGGGATACATGAGAGCCTATCTCAGAATAAAAGTCTGCTGCATACTGCATACCACAATACAGGCAGCAAACTCGTCCCCTCAGGCTCACCGAGTCTCTGCCTGCACCACTTGCTCTAATGTTTGGTTAAATCTTCCAGTGTTTTGCTCATGGTGACCCTAGGAGAAGTCTCTATGTGTATTAGGCAACACCATATGTGTTTATGTGAACAGATTCTGTGGTGATCACATAGTGACAAACTATGTTGCATTTCAGAAGCACACCCCCATCACACGATTATACTGCTGGATCTGCCTTGGTTCCATGCTAATATCTAGAGTGCAAGCAGGAGATAGCTTGTCACTAGGCCAATCAAGGTTCTCATAGTTCTGATGTATGTTAGGGCTCCTCCCACGTCCTGTCACACCTGTTCATATAGAGGGTCAGCACAAGTTTTCCATTATAAAATGTTTTGATTTTTGTTACTGCTTTTGGAAATATTTGGCTACAACTCATTTGATTAAGATTAACTGCTGGAGAGATGGCTCAGTCATTAAAGGCTAGGCCCACAGCCAAAAATACAAGATTAACTGCCATTCATAGAGTGTGTAAAACATACTTCAAATTACTTAAAAATCAGGGACCACTAACCTCAACTTTTTCTCACATCTAGTGAAAACTTTAATAGCTAAAAATTTTATCATAGGCCCGACATGGTGGCACACACCTTTAATCCCAGCACTCAGGAGGCAGAGGCAGGCAGATCTCTGTGAGTTCAAGGCCAGCCTAGTCTACATAGCAAGTTCCAGACTAGGCAAAGATATATAGTGAGATCTTGTCTCAAAAAAACCACACACACACACACACACAAATGCAAAATGTCATCATAAATTGTGGTGACGTATGTCCATAATACCGGCATTCAGCAGGCAGAAGCAGGCAGGTCTCTCTGAGTTCACGTCAAGTCTGGACACCATAAGTTCAAGGCCAGTCAGAGCTACACAGTGAGACATTGTCACAAACAAGCAAAACAGTCATCTATAGGGAAGGAGGTGTGTGCCAGTCAATGTCTGTGTGTGCAAAGGCCCCGAGTCTCTCCCTGAGTTATGTCCTCTCAAGCCTTCCTTGCTGGCTCAGGCCAGAGCTCCATGTGCGAAAGAGACTGTGAGTGACCAAGTCTGAGCCTACTGACTCTATTACAAGAACAAGACCAGTGGGAAAATGAGGGCATTTCCTTGCCTGGGAGGCACAGAAGAAACGCTTGGAGCCCAGGCTTCCCTCCTAGGTGGGATACCTGTTGAGTTCGACAAGGAGGCAGGATGCTCCAGTAGAGTGATACCCTGTTCTAGTGCAGGGCCTCAGCCTTCCTCCTCTAGGCATCCAGATCCAGGCAGCCAATGTTGCCTATGAAGAGGACATTGGGGTGGCAGATGATCAACAGCACATGAAAGACTCAGCACTAAGATCTGTGTGATTCTCGGGGCTGAGGGAAACCAGCCCAGCAGAGGGACATTCAGGACTCATGGAATGTGAGAACTGAGGGCTTTTTCTGAAGCCAACGACTTTCAGGGATGAAGGAAGATGGGGAAGATATTGGAATTGCTCATTCAAGTGGGCAGCATCTTTCTGACCAGGAGGACAGACTGGCTCAGAACTTGCCCTGGAGGAAGCAGGAGGCAAGGCTTGGAGGTGAGGGGACCAGCTGCATCTGAGGGGACCTTCTGCAAGCTGAGCTCTCCTGCCACATTATCCACCTAGTAGTTCCACGTTAGCCACACAGATAGACGCCATGGATGTTCTGGGGAGGATCCAGGGCTGCCTGGATCTGCATAGAGAGAACACGTGATTTGTGGAAATGTGTCGCATTTGGTGGCTGGTGATGATGTGGCTGCTAGCATAGGGCCACTGAAGGCCAGCTGGGTGGTCCTTGGTTTACCAACACATACTCCCCGCATACCCTTTGTTCTTCACAGCTGGGCATCTGGAGATAGCAGTGAGCATGACCTATGCCCTCACTGTTGATTAGGAGAGATGGAAGGGTCAACTTTGCTGATAAGTGGAACAGTATGGAATGGAGGCTGATGGGGGAAAGGGGGTTGGCAGGAAAAGGAATGTATAGCTGACTAGAGCCTAATACAAGTAACAAGCTAGATGTATAGTTGGAGCAGAACCCAAAAACAATTTGGCAGTTTGGAGCTTGAATTAGCACAAAGAAAGGCTTAACAGAGATTAATTAAAAGCCCTACACATGCATGCAAACAAAACAGCTGCACCACTCAGAATGAGAGGTATAGTGTTGCAATGATGCGGAAAGTGTTGAGCTCGGGGTGAGTCAGTACAGGAAGGGGTTGTCAAGGGCTGGGCTCTGGCACCAGAAGATTCTGTGGGAAAGCCTTCAAGATGTCAGGGTGCATCCCAAAGCAAAAGAAATAGAAATGACCCCTTGGAAAACAAAACTTACAAAACAAAAACCACACTCACATTTGTAGACTTACACACAAGGGTTCAGGCTGTACCTCCCTAGGACCTCTGAGAGAGAACTCAGACTCATGAGAGAAATTTATAAGGGCTGTGTGGGCATTAGGATGCCCCACCACAGGATAATAACTGCCACTGTGGACAGTGATTGTCTAAAAGGAGGTTTCTCTTGATGGCTTTTGAAACTATTTCTAGTTAATTCCCCAGAAATAATTAACAACAACAACCTTGGAGACGATAGTCAACCCTCACACTTATGTTCAAGGCCGGGCTATGCCAGGCTCTAAGTCTCTGCACTGTCTAACTGGTCTGTTGGTCAGCAGATGCTTACTGAACACACAAGACATTACCTGACATAACCCTTTTATTTAAATAGTATATAATAAGGTTGTTAATCTAAATTTCCAAACATATATAAGATCATCTCTCATTTTTTAAGATGATTTTTATATTTATTATTTTATTCACTCCTTGAAACATCAAGAAAGCTATTATTTCATTATCAAATTAGTGAATAATACAGACCTGCAATATAGCTCACAGGGTAAAGGTGCTTGCTGCCAAGCCAGAAGACCTGAGTTCAATACCTAGGACCCACAGAGTGGAAGGAAAGAACCTACTCCTGAAAGTTGACCTCTAACTTCCACTTGCACCCTGTGGCACTTCCATGAACTCACACATATACATACATACATACATACATACATACATACATACATACACACATACATACATAAGTGTAATTTTTTAAGGTTCTAATTAACTTGTTTGCTCTCTCCAAGAACTCCTAGTTTCTAACACTTATCTCTAATATATCCTTAAAGAAAAGATCAGTTTTTTTTTTCAAGTATTTCCCATCCGTCTCATTCCCATAAGAGAATTAAGTTAGAAATATAATCCAGGTCAGAAGAGGAAGCACATATTCCAATCAGCAGCTGCAGACAGTCTCCAGCAACCAAGGCAGAGAGGAAAACACAAGCCATGCAAGTCTTACCTTTAACTACTTTAAGAGACACATGATTTGAGATCTTGATTTTATAGAAAAAACTAATAGGATGGATCAAATTCCAGGGTTATTTTAGAGTTATACTTTGGAACAAATGTTTACTTGATTTTAGACAAGAGATCTGCTAGCCCAGAGGCAACAACAGCAAAATCAGCTGAAGCAGGACTGTAGGTGAGTTAGAGAGAGACAGAGAGAGAGAGGGAGAGAGAGAGAGGGAGGGAGAGAGAGAGGGAGAGAGAGGGAAAGAGAGGGAGAGAGAGGGAGAGAGAGAGAGGGAGGAAGAGAGAGAGGGAGAGAGAGGGAAAGAGAGGGAGAGAGAGGGAAAGAGAGAGGGAGGGAGGGAGAGAGAGGGAGAGAGAGGAAGAGAGAGAGAAAGAGAGAGGGAGGG
>CAJQZJ010034397.1:400478-417086 GCA_907164525.1 Lophiomys imhausi
CACACACACACACACACACACACACACACACACACACACACACACACCACACACAGAGGCCAAAGAAGGACGTCAGTCTCCAACTTATTCCCTTGAGACTGGATTTCTCACAGAACCTGAAGCTTATCATTTTAGCAAAGAAGGCTGGTCAGCCAACTCCCAGGACCCATCCCCTCAACCCCAATACCAGGGCTTGCACAGCCACACCCAACTTGTAAGTGAGTGGTTAATAATTCAAACTCAGGCCCTCGTGCTTGCACAGCAAGAGGCTGTGCCCACCAAACCATCTCCAGCCCCCGCCCGGGGCAGGTTCTTGAACATGCTACTTACAAATGCTCACGGCATCCTGACACTCTCCAGACATCCTGAAAAGACAGAGGGATGGGAGTTATTTCTTGAGTTGACAGCCGAAGAACTGAGGGTTTATAACCTTGAGCACCACATCCTCCCATCTTCCCTCCTAGGGATCAAACCCTTGAGAACAGAAAGACTAGTCCGGAGTTGTTCCTATCTCCAATTCCTGGAGAAAGGGGGGCTGATTGCAGCTACGACTGGAAGCACCCCTGCCAGCCACACTCGGTGCCCTCCTCTTCCCACCCTCAGCCCTGAAGATCTGGTCCAGGCAAACTTCCACGGGTCACTGATTAGCCACCCTGCCTTCATTTACCCAATTTTCCTCTTCCAGGAACCCTTCCCCAGTGAAGCTTGGGGAGGCCTGGGGCTTGGGGCACCAGGAGCAGTAGTGATAGTGGAGAATATATGACCCACACAGTGTGTGCTGTATTTGGAATTTTCCCACTCATGATGCCCCTCTCCCTGGGCCTTAGGCTTGTTCGTGGAACAGGTGTAGCCGAGCAGACGTGGAATGCTCCCGTGCCCTGTCACGGTGCCTGCTGGTGCTGACCACTCCCTTCTCATCCCATGACTCTCAATACACTTAACTCATCTTTGCCCATAGATACCAATTGATCCTTTCCTTCCCAAGCTCGGGCTCTCCTTCCCCTGTGAGATTGGGATCTGAATGAAGATGCATGAGACAGGGATCAACACAATGATCCCTCAGTTCTTGACACTTCCTTCTCGTGTGGCATCAAAGCACTCTCCCATACAGACTTCAGCAATGGGCATTGAAGGACTGTTCATACTGAATTTCCAACATGATAACCAATAGCTGCATGAAGCTACATAAATTAGTTTCAATTAAATATAAAAGTCAAATCCTCAGTCAATTAAATATAAAAGTCAAATGCTAGGAGGGAGTGTTGAAGCACAGCCAGTAATCCTGGCACTCAGGAGGCTGAGGCAGAAGAATCAAGAGTTCAAGATCAGCTGGGGCTACATAGACCCCCATCTCAAAAAAAAAAAGAACAGTGAAGAATAGGAATAGGGAGAGAAGGGAGGAGGGTAAAAGGCAAGAGGGAAGAAGGAAGAGTTTGAGAAGCTAATGGCTATCAGACAACTTGGCATAGATTATTTTCATCTTGGAAAGTTCCAAATGGCAGCCCTGGTCTATAAATCTTGCCACAAACTCAAAATGCTTTTCTACCACATTGATGAATAGCAGTGTTTGATTCAACACTGTGCCCATGATAATTAGATAATTAGACAATAGTGACCGATTAAAAAACAAAACAAAACACTGAGCTTAAACACTCCCTCTGCTGTTCAGGAGACTCCCTGATCTCTGTCTAACGTCTCCTCTCCTATCATTATCCTCTAATCCTTTCTTTTGTCATAAGTCACAATAAAACCATACTTGGAGAACGCTGATCCTGTGGCCCCTCACCTGCACTCCTCGCCCTCCAGCAGCTTGCAGTAGGTGGCGATCTCTACATCCAGGGCCAGCTTGACATTCATGAGCTCTTGGTACTCAAGCAGCAGCCGGGCCAGGTCTTCCTTGGCCTTCTGCAAGGCAGCCTGCAAGTCTTGGAGTTTGGCATCAGCATCCTTGAGGGTCCCCTCGCCACGCTGTTCAGCTTCTGCAATGGATGCCTGCAGGTTGGCGTTCTGGGATGGAGAGTAAAAGATGAAATTAGCACAGGCCTGGAAAACAGACACTAAGAAAGGACCTCTTCTCCCATCATCCTCCTTCCCTTTCCTAGTGGCTCACAAGTCAGGTTGATGTTGCAATCTGGCTAGTTCATTCTGGGCCGATTAAAATCAACTCATGACTCATCAAGAAAAGAAACACATCTGCCTTCCTGAGCTGGCACACTAGCAGTGGTCTGGTTAGCCTTTGATCTCTTTTGCAAAGAGAGATTAAAACAAAACTCCCTTCCCTGACTACTTTATTCTAGAGATACAAGGCAGCTGTGGAGTTGTATAAGGTGTAGTTTAAAAAAAAAAAGTTCCTTAGCACAGTGCAGCTGAGCGCTTAAGACCAACCCCGTAGTCAAATTAGCTGTGCCCATCCGAATGGGCACATGGGCAAGGAGCTCCACTGCTGCCTCTTCTCTCCTAGGTCCCAAACCTTCACTCCGTGAGGCCTAGCCACACCTGCTTCTTGACATTCTCGATTTCCGCTCGCAGTCTCTGGATCGTCCTGTTGAGATCCATGATCTCGCCCCTGGTGCTCCTCAGGTCTTCCCCGTGCCTGCCGGCTGTGGTCTGCAACTCCCCAAGCTGACCGAGGAGAGACGGTGGATCAGCACGGCTTTGTAAAATATCAGCAATGTTTTGGATGAGGCTGATCAGAGCTTAGGGATGAAGGGAAGAGTCCCACCTTGGTCTGGTACAGTGCCTCGGCCTCAGCTTTACTCCTCTGGGCAATGTCCTCATACTGGGCCTTGACCTCAGCGATGATACTGTCCAGGTCCAGGCAGCGGTTGTTGTCCATGGACAGCACCACAGAGGTGTCACTGACATGGCTCTGAATCTGGGACAGCTCCTACAGGGAACATGGATGGTCACGGATCCTAAATGATGCTGGCACTTCTCTACTAACAGAGAAGTGCAAGAATGGAGCTAAGTAATAGGAGAATAGAAAAACTAAGCTTTTGTTTCAGGTCTGGCTACAGCCTACAGATTGCCAGCAGCAGGGCTAAAAGGACAAACTGCAAAGATGAGCAGGGTGTCCACCTAGAAACATCAGCCCAAGTATGGCTTCCCCTTGGAGCACGGGGCAGAGGGCTACTATTTAGTGACTGACCGTGATCTGGGACTGCTGAGCTTGGGGAAAAGAGGGGCCCTGATCCTGCAGGCAGGAGGAGGGAAGTGAGCATTTCCTAGGTGGAGCAGAGCTGAGCTGGGAGCCTGTGACTGGCTTTGTGGTCATTGTGCAACTTGACCTGCCCCCCAACGTTGTGTGGTAAAGTTGCTGGTGGGTAGTCTCTAGGCAACAAACCAAGGAGTCACCATGTCATAGAGGGTGGTCAGAAAGTTGATTTCATCCGTCAGACTGTCCACTTTAGCCTGCAGCTCCACCTTGTTCATATAAGCACCATCCACATCCTGAAAGAGAGAAAGCAGAGAATGACCTCTGCTCCCCTTCTACCCAAGCCTCTCTCTGAGCACTCCTCTCTCTGGCTTGTCCCTCTCTAGCCCTTCTAAACGTAACTTCTCACCTTATCTTTTAAAGAGAACAGACACAAAGTAGGGTACATGTATAGGCTAAAAAAAAAATCTTGATTAATGCTACACATAAAATATACATTACTAACTAGCTTATTAGTTATGGTAGGGTTTAAAGATGAACAGCTTCCTTCAAACATTTCCTAAGAATGTAAGGAAAGAAGTGGGCCCCACCTACAGAAGTACTCTGCTCCCTCTGTGGAAGACAAAGGGATTCTGGGTCTTCTCCATCACCCACTCACCTTCTTCACCCCTACAAATTCATTCTCTACAGCAGTGCGTCTGTTGATCTCCTCTTCATACCTGAGCAGAGAGAGACACAGATTGAGACAGTGACACTTCAGAAGTGGGGAGATGGCTCAGCAGTTGAACACACTGGCTGCTCTTCCAATGGACCTGAGTTCAATCCCAGCACCCACATGGCAGCTCAAAACTGTCTTTAACTGTAGAGTCGTGCAATCCGACGCCCTCTTTTAGTGCGCAGACATCAGTGCAGACAAAATACCATATATGTAAAATACAGAAGTGGAAAAGATGAGGCCCCATGTGCTCCTGTGGAATATCTTTGCCCAGAGACAGGACCACCTGCTTCAAGGGTGTATGACCATGCAGTCCACGGAGCCCACGGAGTCCTCACCCTGGGATCAATGCTCTGCCACCATCATCTTCAAATTCTTCAGTTTCTTCAATAAGTTCTTTAGCAAGGATGCTACAAAATCATTTTTCTGAGACCTAAAAATCACACCCTGCCTGTAGACTTCTCAGAGCTCAGGGGCTGCCTCTCCCTCCTCCAAGTTTGATGAGAGGCTGAATCTGTACACTTGATTCTACACTTGGGGGTGAAGCAAGAGTCCAACTGCTAATCTGAGCTCGTGGACCAACTTCACAGAGTCAGGTGCTCACAGGACACCAAAGAAGCAGTTTTCCCCCACCCAGTATTTCTGTCTATTTCAGTTTGCCTTCGTTACAGTGGAACTGCAGAGGTATTTCGGGTAAGAGTGGAAGTCAAGTCTTCTGAGGGCATCACAGCTATGGGACTCTTCTCTGTTAAAAATGTGCCACTTAGCCAGATGGCCTGAGTTAGATCCTTGGAACCCACACAATGGTAGGGGAGAGAACTCTCAAAAGTTGGTCCCTGGACTGGGCACAGTGGCACAAACCTTTAAACCCAGCACTCAGGAGCAGGTGGATCTCTGTGAGTTGGAGCCCACCCTGGTCTACAGAGTGAGTGTTTCAGGATAGCCAGAGCTACATAGTGAGACCCTATCTTGGAGAAAAAAGAAAAGTTGTCTCCTGTCTTCCACACACCTAATTGTGGCCATGTGCCCCTGACACCACACACACACACACACACACACACACACACACACACACACACACACAAATAAATAATAAATAAATAAATAAATCTAGAAAAGGCTTGAATACCGACGCCATGGTTTCATTTACATGAGCTGGAGAGTGAACACTATTCTAGCTCTTGAATTCCCACAGCCCTGCCTGGAGCCTGCCACCAAGCAGGTACCCACCCCCCTGTACAATGGCTGAAGAATGTGGACTCCCTGGAGCAGGCACAGTCCTCTATGTGGATCCTGACTCCTGGAGATGATAGGAGCCCCTCCCCCCCCCCACCTTGGAAGGTCCTTCTCACAGATCTCAGGTGTGAACTTGAATTTGGAACCTTAAGAAGGAGGCAGAGAGAAGCTACAGAATCAAGGGAGCAGACACACTGAATGAATTTGCACAATACAGGCCTGGATCAGGGGCTAGGAAGCAGACTCAGCCTCAACCCACACACACTCCTTCAGAATAGAAGCAGCTGGAACATGGGTATGCCCTTTCGTTAACCTTCCTAGGTGGTTCCTGTGAAGAGTTCCTAACCTCAAGGGAACCCTCTTGCTTATCTGGGCTGATGTAGGAGAGGGACCTGCCAGAGACTAAAAACCATGTAAGGATCAGCCCCACAAGCATAAGTTCCCACTCCCCCAGCTTCTACTTGGCCAGACTTCACTGAATAAATCCATAGGAAGATGTGTTTAAAAATTCAAACAAGGAAGTCCATCCATTGGGACTCTTACTTCCTTTTGAAGTCTTCCACTAGGTCTTGCATGCTCTTCAGCTCTCCCTCCAGGCTTCCCTTCTGCCCTAGAAGTGAATCTAAATGCTTGCGCAAGCAGCTGATGTAGGATTCAAAGAAGGGTTCCAGGTTCTGGGGGCCTGAGCCAGCGCCTGTGGTCTGCTGCTGGAGCAATTTCCACTTAGTCTCCAGAACCTTGTTTTGCTGCTCCAGGAAGCGCACCTGAATCAAGAGAGGAAGGAAAAAGCCCTTTCAGTTGGGTACATGGCCAAAGGGTAGAGAGTTGGGCAACAGACCTAGTTCTTCAATCCACAGTGACCTTTGTGTTTCCGGCTTTGGAGAAGATGTGGATGAGAAAAGGGAGAGTTAGTGTGTGGGGGAGTACTTTGTATTCCTCCTGTTTTCATATATTCTATGTCCCTTAATCCTTACCACCACCACACAGTGTTAAGTCATCAAAAGTGAGGTCATATAGAGTAACGAAGTGAAGAACCAAACTCAGGACTTCCCCTGGTCTATCAGGATTCTTCAAAATATAGCCAAAGTATGTCAGCGTGACTAAAATGATTCTTAACTAGACTTTGTAGAAAAGCTTCTTTTGCCTCCATGAAGGTAGTAAAAACAACCAATGAATCCTAATAAATTCATCTTTCAGCTGAACAAGGTTCACATCAAATCATGGGCTCATCTCTATCTTGGATCCAGCATGCCCTTTTCTGCCCCATATTACTGGGAAGGTAAGGTGCTGTTGAAGATACAGAGAAGCAGTCCCCAGATTTGTGCAGGGTTAGTTAGTTGCTAGCTGAAAGTATCAAGCAATTATTTGTCAAAGAGAAAGTAAGATATTCTGGGCTGTGGCTAAATTCTTCAGAACTAAAAACTGACTTGTCCCCTCACCAGGCAAGCCCTCATCTCATCACTAGAGGGAAATTAAGACCAGACCGGGATCCCTCCCTCCTTCCACAGCTGGAATGTGGGGGCACAAAGAACAAGAAAGTTCTGCTCACTGTCCTGGAAGCAGTAAGCTGGAACAGGCCAAGAGCCAGGCCACCTTGTGTACCTACCCTTAGCAGCCCAGACACCCCCGTGATGCCTCTGGACGTTGCCCTCACCTTGTCAATGAAGGTGGCGAACTTGTTGTTGAGGGTCTTGATCTGCTCCCGTTCCTGGGCCTTCACTTGTCCAATCTGGGGATCAATCTCCACATTGAGAGGTTGCAGTAGGCTCTGATTGACGGTCACCTCCTGGATTCCCCCAGGGCAGCCACCAGGACCAAAGCCACCAGGCCTACCAAAGCCACTAACTCCCCCAAACCCAGAAGCTCCCCCAAAGCCACCTTCCATTCCTCTGCTTCCACCAAAGCCACCTCCATAGCCACCGCCACCGAACCCACTGCCACAGCTGCCATAGCTTCCACTGAAGCCACCAGTCTGGGAGCCACCAGCAGTCACACTGACAGAGATACTCTTGCTGCCCCCCAAGCTGTAGAGGCTGTGGCTGCCGAAGCCACCTGCTCCTTTCTGGAGCCCACGAGCCCCTCCACTGGCTGCCCCAGAGCGAGCCACACAACTCCTCGTGCTGCTGCCAAAGACCACAGCCGAGTGGCCGGAGAAGCCCTGGCTCCCGCAGCTGAAGGATTTCTTGCAGGCTTGTCTGCTCATGGTGAGGAGTATGGCAGTGAGCTAGCAATCACTCAGCAGAGCAAAGGGCTGAAGAGGATGAGGATGACAGGAGACTGTGGCCTTTATATTCCAGGCTGCTTGGTTTGGCAGGAGGAGAGCCAAGCAATTACCTGAGAGTCATCTCGGGTTTGGTTTGCCTCACGGGCAATAAGTTACTTCTTGGTTCCCAGCACACCTCAAAGATAATCCTCTAGGCCAAAATGGCTTTGCTTTCTTAGCTTAATCTCCCAAACCTGCCTCAGTTGACAGAACACAGAGCCCTCTCCTCCCTCCCAACATGCGATTTCCTCAAGTGTTTTAGAGAGTTAAGCAGAACCCATTACAGCAGGATGAGCTGGTTCTAGACCCCAAGGGATTAGGGGCCCTTTATTTTCCATGACATGAGCCATTAGGACTGGTCGGTCTCTTTCAGGGAATTGGACTAAATTCATTGAACAATTTGTTATGAGGTAGGTGCTGCAGAATTCCCATAATGCCCAAGCTATTCCTCTCATTGCTAGACATAGTCTTCTCTCAGCGTGTCACCTGTGCCCTCTGCCTCAGAGTGGAGCCGACCATGACAAATACATTAACATGGGGTCCAGTCTGCCGCCTCTGTACCCAAAAGCTTCCATCTAAGCAGAGTTTAAAGTGAGGCATGTTAGTTGTGAGAAAAAAAACAAAGAAACTTAAGTAGAGCCAGTGTCTGTCTCTGGAGAATGGAAGCCCAAGATTCAGGGCCAAGAAGTATGGGGCTGGGGAGAGGAGAGGGTCTCAGGGCAGGCCCTGCCCCCACTATCCTAAGCCAATAGCAGGTGGTTCCTGGATCCAGCAGGACAGGACAGAGTCAATGCTGAGGCCACCACTTCATGTAAACACACAGTACAAGATGGCAGGAGTAGATTTAGAACTATTTCAGAAACTGTTGTCAATTCCCAAGCCAACAGTCAACGAACGCTACTTTAAGAGCTCAATTAAGCAATTCAAACATGAATTTTAAAAATCAAACAATTTTTGTGACAAGTTTCTGTAAATAAAATAATTTATACTGTTTGTAAGAAAAAAATCAAAAATTTTGACATAACACAATTTAAAGATAAACTCATTTAATACGTGCATGCTGAGGAACAATTGTTTTCCACAATTCATCAGTTACGATTCTATAAAGGCAGAACACCTTGCATGTAAAGTAAAAATATTGCAATTTGTGACATACAAGAGCCTTGAATCTGAACCAAAATGCTTTGGGCTACTTCCTTCGGTGCTGTGTGATGGTGTTCACAATGCAACACAATACATGATTTGTGTTCAGAAGTGAGACTGCCCTGAAGACCACAATGCAACACAGGGGAACACTGCCAGACACAGCTCAGACTCATTTAGGATTTGGATTTTAGCTAACATTTTTTTTTTGTCAGTGTGCTTTCAGAAACCTTTTATTGCCAAATTTTTCATGACCCCCGTGTTCAGTCACTGAACTCCATATGGGGTGGCAATCTTCAGCTTAAACATCTAGCTCCATCTGGTCCAGGGCTATGGGGAGAGAGGACCCTTGATGGCAGAACAGGCACATAGATAAATGGCTATTCTAACTTCCAGGAGCCCCACCATCTCCCCACACACACATAGCAGCCCACCTTCACATGGTACAGCCATGCACCACGGCACACCCAGCCACTACACACATGGTGCGGCCAGGTACTCCAGGTGTTATCCCCATACAAGACTCACACAATGCGATGGTAACAGGAAAGTCAGACTCTAGACTCACAGTAAAATAGCTGTCTGGATTATCTGCAGGATTCCAGCCCAGCTGGTAGCAGTGGGATGGCCTGAGAAGAAGTGAAAGATTGATCAGAGACAGGAGACAGAAGTCAAGGGCCCTGCTGACGACCTTCATGCGGCCATCTGACTGGTTGGGTCCCAGCTTCGTCTCTTTTTCACTCCTTCATCTCAGGAAATTTACTTTTGTGTGTCCAGTTCTGCCAACGGTAAAATGAGGCTAATGATGGGATCTACTTCACAGGGCCATTGTGAGCATTAAGCATGCTAAATATAAACTGTTTGATGAGAAGGCCAGCAAGGTGACTCAGTGGGTAAAGGTACTTGCCGCCAAGTTTGATGATCTGAGTTCAAGTCCTGGGAGAACCAGCTTCCACAAGTGGTCCTCGGGCATTCCTACATGCCTTCGTGTGTGCAAGTCCTAAATGAATGAATATAATAATTTTTAAATGTTTTGTGTAAGCTAAACCCAGAATAAATACTATAGGATTAGCTACTGTTATTATCCTCTAGGGACACGGAGGAATTTGTTATGTTCTGCCCTGGCTGTTGGGATAACTTTGTACCCTAACAAAGTTATCTCATCAAAAGGTGAGAATGGGAAAGAAAATCAAGAATGAGCAGAAAGCCCTTGGGAATGAAGGAGACCTACACCAGAGGCAGCTGTCATGTGTAATCCTGGACCATGATTCAACAACGTAATTCTTTTCTAATCTGTCAGACATTTGCCTGCCCCACTAATCTGTGGTGAGTCCCACAGCATGTAACAAAACTAAAAATACTTCAGAAATGATAAAATTCCACCCCAAGAAGTCTGATAGAAGCAGAAAACCTGTGTGATAGATACCATGGAATTTAGAAGATCCAAGTACAAATCCTCTCTCTACCTCTCACCATGACCTTGGACAAGGTACTTGGTATTTCTTTCCTTATTTATAAAGAAACATCTACCCCAATTGTGAGGTTGTTGTGCAATTTATAATGCATAGTTTCCAGTAAAAAGATGTTTGGACTTTTAGGGGGGAGTTGGGAGCAGAACCTAGGTTACTGTAGATACAACTGAACCAATAAAGGATCAGTAAGAATTTTGAGACAATGTCTCATCAGATGACTCTGAACTCACTCTGTAGCCCTGGCAGCCTTTGAAGTTGCCATCCTCCTGCCTCAGCCTCCTGAGCAGATTTGCCTTACAAGTCTGTACCTGCACCAGTCAGCCATAGAAGCACAAGGGGACTGTTCCTTAAGACACTTATTCATCTACCCACTGGATGCCAAAAGCCCTACTCCTCCAGTGAGGTTTAATTCACATAGAAAGTAGAATGCCCTCTCTGGGAAGGAAACTGAGCTAGCTCCCCTGAGGCCGCAGGTGAGCACCTGAAGAAACAAGGACAGCCCTTGATGCCCTCAATGCCTCTGATGCCCTCACCTTCCCTGGGATCCAGCACTGAAGGAAGTGACAGCCTACGTGTGGCCATTGCTGCCACCATGATGCGTGCCAAAGGAGTGATGGAGGGAGACAGCGGGCAGATGACAGGAGCCTGTGCTGAACTGGGATCTCCCAAATTGTGCTTCTTAAGTCTGCCAGTGCATCATCAGCTTGCCTGGCAAGTTGGGATTGTTTTTCCAACAGCTCACCGAAGTTGCCAGGACTGTCCAGAGTTGCCACGCTTGGCACCGGTTTCCTTATTTGCTGTAGGATCTGGTAGAGGAGTGTCTGAATGGCTTGACTGCTGTGCCGGCAGACTGAGTTCTAATCCCTCACATGCCAAAATCTTCTGTAAGAAGATTGTCATGGGGCTGAGCACTCTGGAGTCTTACTCCCCACCCATAAAACAGGGACAAATTATTCCCGGGTAGTTATTGTCTTTAACCAAATTGTTCTCTGGCATTCCCCTTCAATAAGGAAGCTTAAGAGGTGTCAGGATAATTGTGGGTGGAGGAATAAAATGAAAGACAGTAGTCATTACCTCTAGGTCAAGGTGAGCAGACACACTTCTCCATACAGGGCCTGCTGAATGGGGGCGGGGACAGTGCCATCTTTTACATGTGTGGAGTCCTGGGTCCATTTCAGAAGAGGAGGGGAAGAAAAGGGTGGGAGAAGGAAGGGGGGGGAAGGAGGGAGGGATGAAACTGTTAATCTGGCAATACTACCTCTGAATGAAAATTCATATTTTTTCTCCTTGATACCACGTTGAAATAAAAACTTATCACTACTGAAATTAACCAGTGACTTATAAGAATGTGCCAATACAGAGCAAGCTCACATTACAGCTAGAGATTGATGAAGCTTGTGCCAAAGAACAGCTAATCCCCTTGTTACTAACTCTCAGCTGGTAGCAATTATAATTTATATTAATTATGGCCTCATACTTGAACTCACCCTGAATCTTTGTCTGGTTCTTGGGTCTCTCCCAGGGTTTATCTAGGATAGAACTGATCCCTTAAGATGGCCTTTGTTAAGAAGTTCTGTGGTCAGGTGAATTTTGGAAATTCCGTAGCTCCTTGGAATTATAATATATATAATAATGCCCACTCACCTATTAAAACTCCCTTAGAGGTGCATTAGAAACAATCTTTTGACCTTTAATCAGAACATCCCAAACAAACTTAGTCACAAGGCATATTAGTATGGTATTGGATATACTTGGGGAAACACCAGTCAGCCACCCTCCCACCCAAGATGGATAAGACTGACAGACCAGTCTCAGGCAAGAGGACAATGTTGGTGACACTGACTGTGTCCCAAGAGAGAAGGACTTTCTTCAAGACAGGGCAGGAAGCTTACAGTCACCGAGACCTGGGATTGAAGAAGCAGACATAAAGACACTGGGCATGGAAAATGGACTCAGGCTTGAAGGACCAGCTCTTGTTCTTGTTCACTTCTCCCCAGCTATATGTCTTTCCAGAGCCATCAGCACGCTGTGTTTTCTGGAATTCAACTGACTGTATCTCCTCCATCTCTTCCATTGTACCTCAAAGGAGTGAGAAACATGGGAGCCTTATGAGTAGAGAGGTCTGGGTTCAAATCCCAGCCTTGTTAGCCTCTGATTGTATGGCATATGGCAAGTTACTTTGCCCCCTGGTTCTCAGTTTTCTACCTACCAAATTGGAGTTGGCACAGCATCCTCATATGATTACACTGGGACTATAAAAGGCAACAGCAGAAGACCTTTACAGGGGGCGGGTGCTAGAACATGGCAGGCCTTGTGACCACGATCTCAGTAGGAAGCCTTCCTAGAAACTGTCAGTTCTCAGACCAGCAAGAAAGGAAGAGTTCTGAGTGCAGCCCAGCTTAGGGTCAAGGAAACACTGAAATCTGTGAGTTGGACAAGGTGGAATGTGCCCTGCAAGCCCAGCACTGGGAGGACAGAGACAGGAGAGTCGGGGGTTCAAAGTCAGCCTGGGCTACAGAGTGTTCTGGAAAAGCCTGGGACAAAACAGCAATGCCTGGATACCTAGATGCCTGTCTCAAGGGAGAGAGAGAGAGAGAGAGAGAGAGAGAGAGAGAGAGAGAGAGATCTTCAACTCCATGATGATTTTTGCCAATAGTTGCAAGGAATCATAGTGTCTTTAGTGAGAGAGACATTCCTCCATGTCCAGCCAAGCTGACTTCCCCTCACAGGGAGCAATCCACTGATCAATTAAGACTTATTGGGCACTGCACACTTCCAAGAGGTAAGAGAATAATAGTAAAACTACTTTTCCTTTTCAGATCTTCGCTCCTGAAGCTGTAACCTGTAACCTGTATGTAGAAGCTCATCTGCCTTGAATCCCAGCACTGCCTAAAAGCAGTTGTAGTGCCGCACACCTACGAGCACTGGGGAGTTAGAGAGGTGGGAAGACCCAGAGTTCTAGCCATGCTCAGATACATGGTGGCTTCCAGACCAATCTGGGATACATGACACTATCCCAAAATGAAAAAGAAAACCAAATCTTCATTCCTATCCTGCATCTGTGAAAAGAATATAAAAATGGCAGCTAGAGAGGTGGCTCCACAGTTAAGAGCATTTGTTGCTCTTGCAGAGGACCCAAGTTTGGTTCCCAGCACCCATATGGTGGCTACAACTATCTGTGACTCCAGTTCCAGGGGATCCAATGCATTCATTTGGCCTCCAAAAGCTCTAGATACATATGCTGGATTTACATACATGCAGGCAAAAACAAAAACAAAACACACACACAAAAATAAATAGTTTTTTAAAGAACATAGAAATGGCCAGCATGGATTGAGTACCTGCTGTGGATGAAGTATAGTCATAGGTTATTTACAAGAATCGTTTCTCTTTATCATAAAACTCTGTGAGGTCAAAATTTCAGTCTGGTTTTTACAGAAAAAGACATGAGGTTAATTAACTCACTTAAGCCAATTAGCTTCCTAACCCAAGAGTTTAATCCAATTATCCAGCTCCAAGGCCAGAGGTAAACTCGAGGAACCTTTTTATGTCTATGTGGACTGCAACACAGGCAAATACATCATGTATGTGAAAAGTTCACTCTGACATCTAAAGAAAGCAGCCATGGAATTGTCTTGACTCATCAACCTGTGTTCATTAAAATGTTTTTTAACCTCATGGATGCCTCTGTGGTAACAAAGAAAGCTATCCATCATTATCAAACACACACACACACACACACACACACACACACACACACTCCCAACCTACTTCTTACACCTACTTCCCAACCCCAACATCTGTGTTAGTCTCTCTTCTAGAGATCAGATTGCTCTGAAATTGAAGGTGCCTGCCTCTCCTGTGGACACATGAGCCTCAGGCTTGATTTATGACTCCTCAATGTTCCAAAGAGATGTTAGCCCCACATTCCAGAATTACAGAACACACCAGGTGACCCCATGAGGATTCAGCCAGCCTGTTTAGCGGCATAGCACTGTGGTTACAAGTGTAGAATTTAAGGCCCAGACCTGCCCCTTCCCATCAGGAATGTCGCTCTGTCTCCCTAAGCCCTCATGTAGAAATGAGAGTAATTGCCACCTGCCTCCTGTAGCACTTGGAAGGATTAGGTGAGGTGACAGGCAAAAGGAGTGTCCAGTGTGTTGTTTACACTACCCACAAGGCTTAGTCGTCTCATCCGCTGTGTTCATTAAATGTCAGGACAACAGCTGTCTTGAAGAGTCCACCTACCCTCTCCAACATCTCACCGGCCTGTTGAGGTCCGCAGGGCTTGCATTGTCAGGCACCGTGCTAGCCAGTGAGGAGAATCAGGTGAATCAGGTGTGGAGAACACACATGAGAAGCAGTGTAGCACATGACACAAGGGTAAGAGTGTAGACAGACAGACAGACAGACAGCACTCGGCCCCTTGTGGGGTGGAGGGACACTCTCGGGAGCCATGCTAGGAGCTCTCCAAGGATATGGAAATGACTGAGGGTAGAGAGAAAAGTCCTATTAAAAGGCATGGTGGCAAAAAGGTGTGCTTTGTACCAGCACAAGGCCCGCCCAGCTCGATAGTGTAGGCTTTCAATGTCACCATAGAAGGAGGCTGGAGAGTTGGCTCAGGGGTCAGCAGTGCCAGGTTCAGTTCCCAGCATCCACCTCAATGGTCTGTAACTACAGTTCCAGGCAATCCAGCAATTTCCGTAGGCACCCACACTCGTGTGGCATACACTCTCACAGATATGTGTTTGCACATAAATAAAAATAAATACAATTTTAGCTGGAAAGTGAGTCCTCATGAAAGGCTACGCTGTTGTGCAGCTTTATTTCCTGTGGCCTTTTCTCGAATTAAAAAAAAAAAAAAAAAGCCATTCCAAGGCCTGAACAGATGGCTCAGAAGTTGAGAGCACTTGCTTCTCATGCAGAGGACTCAGGTTTGGTCCCCAACACACAAGTCAGTCAGCTCACAACCACCTATAAATCCATTTCTGAGGGATCTAACACCCTCTTCGGGCATGCATGTGTGTGGTACACATAAAGCCATGCGGGTGCACACATCACATATATACATATATACATACATATTAATAAATATCAATAAATAAGCAAAAAATTAATAAGAATACAACGAAGTTCTCATGAGCTGGATGTGGTGGCTCACACCTGTAATACCAACAATCAGGAGTCAGAGGCAGGAAGGTTCCCTGCAAGTTTGGGAGTTCCTGGGCTCTGTAGTGATTTTTGAGGTCAACCTGGGTGGGCTACATAATAAGTTTTAGGCCAGCAAGGGTAATATAAGAAGGATTCAGTCCAACAAATACATGCATATACAAATAAACAAAAACAAAGTTCTCTCAAGCCCAGAAAGGTCTTTATTCAGCTCAGCTATAGTATCGTCCCTCCAGCTAAACACCTTCACCTAGGAGGTGACTGGGGTGCTCTTGCCCTCTGCAGGCTCCCCAGCAGTGGACCCATTCACATCTCATGTTATCCCTACAAGGGCAGACCCGCAAGCTGAGGGATGCTTGGTAACATGTAAGCCTCTTAGATATCAATTATAACAGTCAGCATGTCACCCTTTGTTGGGTGGGGGAATCACATCCCTTGTAAACCACAGCCTTGTTGGCACGAAGAACCATCTTTTCCTGCCCCATTGACAGAACTGTAACCATTTAGCTGGGACAGATTTCCAAGAAGATCAAAAGCTCAACCATGACTTCCTAGGAGAAGCAATTTGCCTCCAGCCTCCAGTCCAGGTGATCAGCTTGCTCTTCGCCGGTGTGTATGTTAGAAAGATTTATAAGGGGTGTAGGCAAACACCATACAAAATACATGATAGTGTGTTTTCAGAACAGAACATTGGGATGATATGCCATCCCAGGGTTACCACAAGGTTCCCCCATGTGTGGCCTTTGTCAGAAGGGTGCACTGGACTAAAGGGTTGAGGAAGCTGAGATAAGGAGTGACCTAAATCCCACAGGGTGAGATTTCTGGTTACTGGCCGACAGAAATCCTACCTAGCTTCAGCCAAACAGAGATGCGGAGATCTACTCCAAATTACCCCACACTTGACCTTCACACCCTCAGGAGCAGCACACAGAAAGAACTGCCCTGCTCTCTGATCCTGTTGGGACAGAGTCCCAGTGTCCTTGCCTGTATGTGGATGTGTCACCAGCACTGTTGATGTTTGTACTGGCCTGAGGCCTGTTGCCCGGCAGGAGAGAGAAGGGAATCTACAAACACCTCAGTGTCGAGGGAGGGGTGAGCCAGTGAGTCATCAATTCCTAGAACAGAAAAGAGCTTTTTGGAGCACCCTTACCAAGATTGGGGTGAAAGTGGAGATATCAGACAGAGGGAGTCATGGATAGAAATCGGTCCTTCATCGGGCGTGGTGGCGCAGCCTTTAATCCCAGCACTTGGGAGGCAGAGGCAGGCAGATCTCTGTTCGAGGCCAGCCTGGTCTACAGAGTGAGTCCAGGATAGCCAGGGTTACACAGAGAAGCCCTGTTTCAAAAAAATCAAGAAAGAAAGAAAGAAAGAAAGAAAGAAAGAAAGAAAGAAAGAAAGAAAGAAAGAAGGAAGGAAAGAAAGAAAGGGAGAGAGAGAGAGAGAGAGAGAGAGAAAG